>JAJQKJ010002024.1:0-85489 GCA_029574335.1 Rana kukunoris
TGGTGAAGAGGCAGCCAGGTAGACTGGTGAAGAGGCAGTCGGGTAGACTGGTGAAGAGTCAGCCGTGGGCTGGTGAAGAGGCAGTTGGGTACACTGGTAAGAGACAACCGGGGGCTGGTGAAGAGGCAGCCAGGTAGACTGGTGAAGAGGCAGTCGGGTAGACTGTGGAAGATCAGCCGGTGGGCTGGTGAAGAGGCAGTTGGGTACACTGGTAAAGAGTGAGCCGGTGGGCTGGTGAAGAGGCAGTTTGGTACACTGGTGAAGAGGCAGTCGGGTACACTCGTGAAGAGAAGTTGGGTAGACTGGTGAAGAGGCAGTCAGGTGGGATGTTGAAGAGGCAGTAGGGTAGACTGGTGAAGAGTCAGTCGGGTAGACGGTGAAGAGTCAGTTGGGTAGACTGTGAAGAGGCAGTCGGGTAGACTGGTGAAGAGTCAGCCGGTGGGCTGGTGAAGAGGCAGTTGGGTAGACTGGTGAAGAGGCAGTCAGGTGGATGTTGAAGAGGCAGTCGGATAGACTGGTGTATTGGCATAAAAAGACAGAATAAAATATTTACAAAAATGTGAGGGGTGTACTCATACATACAATATCCATGCATACGTATCTACCCTTGCCTTGGGGTCTTTACATAAATCACACATCTCATCATATACAGAACCTTTGTACTTGTTGGAAATTTAAATGTAAAAATACATAAAAAAGCCCTCGACTCATCACTGCAAGGCAATCATGATGACCACTAAGAATGATACATTGTTTCCAGTGTAGAGTCACTTCTGTAAATAGAATTCAGGAAGATGTGAAAAGAAGTTTTAACCACTTCGTTACCGGGGGCCTATTTTGGCACTTTTCTCCTTTATGTAAAAATCACAATTTTTTTCCTAGAAAATTAATCAGAACCCCCAAACATTATATATTTTTTTAGCAAGACACCCTAGGGAATAAAATGGCGGTCATTGCAACTTTTTTTCTCGCACGGTATTTGCGCAATAATTTTTCAAACGCCTTTTTTTAGGGAAAAAAACAGTTTCATGAATTAAGAAATAACAAAACAGTAAAGTTAGCCCAAATTTTTTGTATAATGTGAAAGATGATGTTATGCCGAGTAAACAAATACCTAACATGTCACGCTTTAAAATTGCGCACACTCATGGAATGGCGCCAAACTTTGGTACTTAAAAATCTCCATAGGCGACGCTTTAAATTTTTTTACAGGTTACAATTTTTAAGATACAGAGGAGGTCTAGTGCTAGAATTGTTGCACACGCTCTAACGCACACGCGATATCTCACATGTGGGGTTTGAACGCTGTTTACATATGTGGGCAGGACTTGCATGCGCATTCACTTCTGCACATGAGCAACCGGACAGGGGCGTTTTAAAAAATATTATATATATATATAATATACTTATTCATATTTTTACACTTTTTTTTTTGATCACTTTTATTCCTATTACAAGGAATGTAAACATTCCTTGTTAATAGGAATTACTGGACAAGTGGAGAGATGTGGGGTCAATAAGACCCCACATCTCTCCTACAGGCTTACAAGCATGAAATCGGTGGAAACAAAATCACTGATTATATCCTGACAGGTGCGATAGCGGCTTTGTTTACTTCCGGGTACCGGGCGTGACGTCATCACGTCGCGCCCGGTCCTCCGACGGTCATAGAGATGACTGTGACCGTCTGGTCACCAGTCATCTCTATGCTTCACCAACGAGCGCCGGCCCATTCGCTCTCTGGGCCCCCGATGGCACGGGAGAGGCCGGAGAAGCACCGGATGGCGGCAAGAGGGGGGGGGGGGAACGTCCCCTTCCGCTGCCTAGAAGAACGATCGAGCGGCGGAACCGCCGCTTTGATGATTCTTCTGGTGCACAGAATCGCCGTCTTCAGCCGGCGATTCTGTGCACCAGAAGAATCATCAAAGCGGCGGTGCACAGAATCGCCGGCTGAAGACGGCGATATCTGAATGATGCCTGCAGCTGCAGGCATCACTCAGATATCCCCGCACACAGCCGAGGACGTCCAGGGACGGGATTGGGACTCAAGTGGTTAATAAAAGAAAACGTTTTGTTTTGTCCAACTTCCAGCTTTTTGCCAGAACACGTCCGTCCGCCTGGCTCCTCCATCCTCCTTGCTCTTCCGTCCGCCTGGCTCCTCCGTCCACCTATCTATTCAAAATTGTGTGTGGTAAGTGTTTTTTTATTTTTTTTATATAATGTATATAAGACAGAAGAACAGGAAGTGAGGATTTCTCAGAAGAAATAAGGACATTTTAAAGCAAAATGGAAGGATGAAGAAGGTGAAGGAGGACTGCACTGAGGGAAAGGAAGATATTTAGGGGAAAAAATTGTATCTTTACAACCCCATTAAAGTTCTCGGGCCGGATTCTCGTAGAATGGCCGACGGCGAAGCGTAAGCCATTTACACAACGCCGCCGCAACTTAATGGAGCAAGTGCCGTATTCCCAAAGCACTTGCTCCGTAGTTTGCGGTGGCGTAGTGTAAATGGCCCTGCGTATCCCCGCGTAATTCAAAGGGGGCGGCTTGTATTTAAATTAAGCGCGCCCCCGCGTCGATCGAATTGCGCATGCGCAGGCCGGGAAAAAAAGGCCAGTGCGCATGCTCCAGCTCCGGTCGGAAAACGTCATTAAAACCGACGTGTTAACGACGTGATCGTCACTTACGCAATGCCCTATTCGCGAACGACTTAGTAAAACGACGTAACCGACGGAAAAAGACGACGCTGACCCGACGCCATACTTAACATGGCATACGATGGAACTTCGTAAACCTACCACTCATATAGCAGGGGTAGGTTTACGCTTACGGAAACGACGTAAACGACGACGGGGCGGCGTAAAAGCGTTCGGGAATCGGCGTAATTAGGCTCATTTGCATAGGCAAATGAGAAATCAACGTAAAGGCCACCTAGCGGCCAGCGATGTCATTACATCTACGATCCGACGGTGTGAGTGTTTTACACGTGTCGGATCTTCACTGTATCTATGCGTAAGTGATTCTAGGAATCAGACGCATAGATACCCGGGGAAAAAAAACAGAGATACGACGGTGTTTCCTGCGATACAACGGCGTATCTCTTTTGAGAATCTGGCCCCTTGTGTGTGTAAAGGCAGGCGTCCCAATACTTTTGGAAATATCGTGTATCTTTTTCCCTATATGGGTTCTCTTGTCAGCACATTAAACGTAACCCAGGAGATAACGTCCTCCAATCTTCTCCCATATAAGGATAACAAGAGATCCCGTAGAGCATCTTATAGAAGAATGCCATACCCATCTACGTATGCATACATCTCCTCACTTCCCAGGGGCGCACATACTTATGTGTATAGTTAAGGATGGAGAGCACATACTTGACCTTGACCTTGAAAAAAAAATGTGCCAAAAGCCAAGTGTGCATGAAAACTAAAGGAATTTCATATCCGAGGCCAAAGATGGACGCCGGAAAATCCAGCTTTTCTTTTCCTGTTTTTTTTTTTTTTTTTTTAAGAATGGAAAGCTCCGTCCTCTCCTCTAAGAACCTCCATGGGGGCCCCTTACACAGCTTTAGGTATGGGCCCAGGAGCAAAGAACCAGGGTGGGGGGGGGGGGGGCTGCCACCTCAAATTGAGAAGCAGGGGGGTCTGCTGTGAATTGAGAAGCAGGGGTGCCACCACAAATTCAGGGGTTGCCCTGGGGACCTCTGGGCACCTTAAAAAAAAAAATATATATATATATATGTATTAAAAAAAGTTATAAAAAAAAAAAAACAATGGAGGTAGCCATCCGGGGCCCTGGGGACCTCTGGGCCCTTTAACCACTTCAGCCCCAGACCATCATGCAGGTTAAGGACCTGGCCCCTCCTATTGCGATTCGGCACTGCGTCGCTTTAACTGACAATTGCGCGGTCGTGCGACGCGGCTCCCAAACAAAACCGGCGTCATTTTTTCCCCACAAATAGAGATTTCTTTTGGTGGTATTTGATCACCTCGGCGGTTTTTATTTTTCGCTCTATAAACAAAAATAGAGCGACAATTTCGAAAAAAATTCAATATTTTTTACTTTTTGCTGTAAAAAAATATCCCCGAAAAATATATAAAAAACATTCAGCCAGATTCAGGTAGATGGGAGCATCTTTGCTCTGGAGTAACGCATCTCATTTGCGTTACGCTGCTGAAATTTTAGGAGCAAGTGCTGTTATTCAGGAAGCACTTGCTCCTAAAGTTGCGGCAGCGCATCGCAAATGAGCCGGCGGAATTCAAATTGGGCGGGTACGGGGCGTGTAGTATTCTAACTAAGAGCGATCCCGCCGCCAACGTACTGCGCATGCGTCGAGTGTCCAAACATCCCCGTGCGCATGCTCCAAATTCTGTGAATGAACGTCAATGACGTCACATTCCCATTCATGAACTTTTTACGGAAGCGACGTGATTTTTTTTTTTTCCGACGCGATGACGACGCCTATACCTAACATAGGATACTCCAACCCCATGTAGGTATATCTATGCGCCGCGTATCCCGTCCGGAAACGTCGTACCGTCATTGCGTCGCGCCGGAATTCGATCGTGAATTGCCGATTTCCGCTCATTAACATATTTTTTGAGCGTAAATCGGCGGGAACGCCCCGGCGCCATTTTTAAGTTGAAGTAACGATGCGATGGCGAAACTCAGTTACGCTGATCGCATCGGAGCTTCAACCCGGCGTTTCTTGTTTTCTGGTTACAGAAACGCCGGCTCAAAGTCACAGTTAGGCTGGCGGATCACTGGATCCGCCAGCCTAACTGTTCCTGAATCTGGCCCATTTTTTCCTCAGTTTAGGCCGATACGTATTCTTCTACATATTATTGGGGAAAATTATCTCAATAAGCGTTTATCGATTGGTTTGCGCAAAAGTCATAGGGCCAGATTCTCGCAGGGACGCCTATCTTTCTGCGGGCGTAGCGTATCTGATTTACTTGGAGAGGCAGGTGCCGTATTCACAAAGAAGTTGCGGCCAAAGTTACGGCGGCGTAGCGTAAATGGGCCGGCGTAACCGTGCCTGATCCATGTAAATGAATCGTGACCCCACGTAATTGACGCTTTTTTCCGAACGGCGCATGCGCCGTCCGTGGACGTATCCCAGTGCGCTTGCTCAAAATTATGCCGCAAATACTCATTGGTTTCGACGTGAACGTAACTTACGCAAAGCCCTATTCGCGAACGATTTACGCAAACGACGGAAAATTCGACGCTGTCCCGACGTCCATACTTAACATTGCGTACGCCTCACCTACCCCTCATATAGCAGGGGTAACTTTACGTCGGACTTACGCTTACGCAAACGACGTAAAATACGATGAACGGGGGCAAGTACGTTCGTGAATCGGCGTATCTAGCTAATTTGCATATTCGACGCGTAAATCGACGGAAGCGCCACGAAGCGGCCGGCGTAAATATGCAACTAAGATACGACGGCGTAAGAGACTTACGCCGCTCGTATCTAAGCAAAATTCTGGCGTGTCTTGTTTTCTGAATACAAAAAAATAGATACCCCGGCGCATCTTAGAAGTTACGCGGCGTATCTCGAGATACGCCAACGTAACTGCTACGAGAATCTGGCCCATAGCGTCTACAAAATAGGGGATTGTTTTATGTTTTTTTTTACTAGTAATGACGGCGATCTGCGATTTTTATTGTGACTGCGACATTATGGCGGACACTTTCGATGCTATTTTGGGACCATTGTCATTTATACAGCGATCAGTGCTATTAAAATGCACCGATTACTGTGTAAATGACACTGGCAGGGAGCGGGATTGAACACTAGGGGCGAGGAAGGGGTTAAGTGTGTCCTAGGGAGTGATTCTAACTGCGAGGGGGCGTGGCTTGCCATGACACGTCACTGATCACCGCTCCTGATGACAGGGAACAGACGATCAGTGTCCTGTCACTAGGCAGAACAGTAAGGTTACACGGGCATCTCCCCGTTCTGCCGTTCCGTGACAAGATCTCAGGACACCGGGTCACGCGTTTGCACCCACACAACAGCAAATTTAAAGGGACGTACCTGTACGCCCATTTGCCTGTCCGTGCCATTCTGCCGATGTAGCAGTGTGTGCGCTGGTCGGCATGTGGTTAAAAAGATATTAACCCCTTCCGCCCTAATGGTAAAACAAATGTTAATGCCTAAGTACAATTTTTTTAACTTTGAGATGTGTTAGTAAAACCCCATAGGAAACCATGTTAAATGGACTGTAGGGCGTTTCTGCAAAAAAGCATTAAAAAATGCGTAGGTGTAAAACCGAGCCTATGATGGTCACAGGCCAGACCAGTGTTTCTCAACTCCAGTCCTCAAGGCGCCCCAACAGGTCATGTTTTCGGGATTTCCCTCAGATGGAACAGCTGTGGCCAGGGCTGCCATCAGGGGGGTACAGGCAGTACACCTGTAAGGGGCCCGGGGGGTCCCCAGGAGGCCACCAGGGCCCCAGATGGCAACCCCCTTTTTTTTTTATAAAAAAAAAAAAAAAAAATGTATTATATTTTTCTTTAATATTTATTAAAGGGACAATTTTTTTCTTTTATTTTTTTTAGAAGTCCGGAGGTCCCCAGGGGCCCGGAGGCCCCCAGGGCCCCGGATGGCAACCCCCCTTTTTTTTATAAAAAAAATGTTCTTTAATATATTTTTATTTTTATTTTTTTTATTATTGGGCCATTTTTTTAATTTTTTTTAGGGGTCTGGTGGTCCACAAGGGCCCGGAGATCCCCAGGGCCCCAGATGACAACCCCCCTTTTTTTTCTTTTATAAAAAAATGTTTTTTATATATTTTATAATATATATATATATATATATACATACAGTGCAGAAAATAAGTATTTGAACACCCTGCTATTTTGCAAGTTCTCCCACTTGGAAATCATGGAGGGGTCTGAAATTGTCATCGTAGGTGCATGTCCACTGTGAGAGACATAATCCAAAAAAAAAATTCCAGAAATCACAATGTATGATGTAATGATTTATTTGTATGATACAGCTGCAAATAAGTATTTGAACACCTGAGAAAATCAATGTTAATATTTGGTAGAGTCGCCTTTGTTTGCGTTTCTTGTAGTTTTTCACCAGGTTTGCACACACTGGAGGAGGGATTTTGGCCCACTCCTCCACACAGATCTTCTCTAGATCAGTCAGGTTTCTGGGCTGTCGCTGAGAAACACGGAGTTTGAGCTCCCTCCAAAGATTCTCTATTGGGTTTAGGTCTGGAGACTGGCTAGGCCACGCCAGAACCTTGATATGCTTCTTACAGAGCCACTCCTTGGTTATCCTGGCTGTGTGCTTCGGGTCATTGTCATGTTGGAAGACCCAGCCTCGACCCATCTTCAAAGCTCTAACTGAGGGAAGGAGGTTGTTGCCCAAAATCTCGCAATACATGGCCCCGGTCATCCTCTCCTTAATACAGTGCAGTCGCCCTCTCCCATGTGCAGGAAAACACCCCCAAAGCATGATGCTACCACCCCCATGCTTCACAGTAGGAATGGTGTTCTTGGGATGGTACTCATCATTCTTCTTCCTCCAAACACGGTTAGTGGAATTATGACCAAAAAGTTCTATTTTGGTCTCATCTGACCACATGACTTTCTCCCATGACTCCTCTGGATCATCCAAATGGTCATTGGCAAAAGTAAGACGGGCCTTGACATGTGCTGGTTTAAGCAGGGGAACCTTCCGTGCCATGCATGATTTCAAACCATGACGTCTTAGTGTATTACCAACAGTAACCTTGGAAACGGTGGTCCCAGCTCTTTTCAGGTCATTGACCAGCTCCTCCCGTGTAGTCCTGGGCTGATTTCTCACCTTTCTTAGGATCATTGAGACCCCACGAGGTGAGATTTTGCATGGAGCCCCAGTCCGAGGGAGATTGACAGTCATGTTTAGCTTCTTCCATTTTCTAATGATTGCTCCAACAGTGGACCTTTTTTCACCAAGCTGCTTGGCAATTTCCCCGTAGCCCTTTCCAGCCTTGTGGAGGTGTACAATTTTGTCTCTAGTGTCTTTGGACAGCTCTTTGGTCTTGGCCATGTTAGTAGTTGGATTCTTACTGATTGTATGGGGTGGACAGGTGTCTTTATGCAGCTAATGACCTCAAACAGGTGCATCTAATTTAGGATAATAAATGGAGTGGAGGTGGACATTTTAAAGGCAGACTAACAGGTCTTTGAGGGTCAGAATTCTAGCTGATAGACAGGTGTTCAAATACTTCTTTGCAGCTGTATCATACAAATAAATAGTTAAAAAAATCATAAATTGTGATTTCTATAATTTTTTTTTTGATTATGTCTCTCACAGTGGACATGCACCTACGATGACAATTTCAGACCCCTCCATGATTTCCAAGTGGGAGAACTTGCAAAATAGCAGGGTGTTCAAATACTTATTTTCCGCACTGTATATATATACACATATATATACACACACACACATACATATTATTATTATTAAAGGGCCCAGAGGTCCCCAGGGCCCCCGGAAGACAACCCTCCTTTTTTTTATAAAAGTGTTTTACATTTTATTTTTATATTATTTTATTTCTTTTTTTATATATATATATATATATAGATATTTTTTTATTAAAGGGCTCAGAGGTCCCCAGGGCCCCATGTGTAAAACCCCCCTTTTTTTTTTAATAAATGTTTTTTTTTATTTTTGTTTATATATTTTTTTTTAATTTTTTTTTTATTAAAGGGCCCAGAGGTCCCAGATGGAAAGCCCCCCTTTTTTTGTAATTTCTTTTTATAAAAAAAATGATTAAAGGGCCCAGAGGTCCCCAGATGGCAACCACCCTTTTAAAAAATATATATATATATATATATATATATATATATATATATATATTTTATATATATATATATTTTTTTTCCTCTCTTTTTTTCTTTTTATTAAAGGGCCCAGAGGTCCCCGGGGCCCCGGATGGCTACCCCCCTTATATATATATATATATATATATATTTTTTTTTTTTTGTAAAGGGCCACCCCGCTCCTCAATTCGTGGCAGCCCCCAACCCCCCGCTTCTCAATTTCAGACGGCAGCACGCACCCCCCCCCCCCACCCCCGGTTCTCTGCTCCAGGGGGCCCATGCCTGAAGCTGTGTAAGGGGCCCCAAAATTCCTGATGGCGGCCCTGGCTGTGGCAATTACTAAGGGTCCTTTCACACGGAGCGGACCGTTTTTTTTCCATCCGCTCCGTGTGTGTCCGTCGGCTCAGCAGGGATCCCCGCTGAGCCGTCGGCGGACAGGGCGGTCCCCGCACACTGTGCAGAGACCGCCCTGCATCATCCGTAAACGGACTTGTAAAAACAGACGAACGGATGCGGACGTCTGAAAGGACCCTAAGGCAGTGAAACTGATCAAACCACCTGTGCGAAATAATGGAAAGCCTGAAACATGACCTGCTGGGGGCGCTTTGAGGACTGGAGTTGAGAAACACTGGGCCAGACAATGCAGCAGAAGAAATGTGGTTGTGGTCGGCTCCGTTCTTAGTAATCTGTGTAGACACCATTACGTAAATCACCCCGTGTGACCCGGTGACATAACAGGAACTGAGAATGTCTCTCTACCGGTTTTGTTTTCTTCAGAAGAGTCTGTCGTGTATTCAGGAAGTGAAGACAGTTCTTCGACGGCACGGAACCTGAAAAGGAATGATAATTACTACACTGAGGTCAGAGTCCTCCCCCTCTGCCTCCTCCTCCTCTACAAGTCTGTGTCCAGAGGCAGCTCTCTCTGCCGGCAACTGACAGGAGCGGATCAGAGGAGGAGAGAATGTGCAGCTGCCGCCACTGTGTTTCCTGCCCAAGTCCATCCTCCCTCCCTCCCTCCCCCTGTCAGAGGAGGACAGCGAAGCAGCCGGAGACCATAGCGGCAGTGTCTGACCATCTCCTGTACTATGTCTGCAGTCTCTGACCATCTCCTGTATCATGTCTGCAGTCTCTGATCATCTCCTGTACTATGTCTGCAGTCTCTGACCATCTCCTGTATCATGTCTGCAGTCTCTGATCATCTCCTGTATCATGTCTGCAGTCTCTGACCATCTCCTGTACCATGTCTGCAGTCTCTGACCATCTCCTGTATCATGTCTGCAGTCTCTGATCATCTCCTATATCATGTCTGCAGTCTCCGATCATCTCCTGTATCATGTCTGCAGTCTCTGATCATCTCCTGTATCATGTCTGCAGTCTCTGATCATCTCCTGTATCATGTCTGCAGTCTCCGATCATCTCCTGTATCATGTCTGCAGTCTCTGATCATCTCCTGTATCATGTCTGCAGTCTCCGATCATCTCCTGTATCATGTCTGCAGTCTCCGATCATCTCCTGTATCATGTCTGCAGTCTCTGATCATCTCCTGTACCATGTCTGCAGTCTCTGACCATCTCCTGTACTATGTCTGCAGTCTCCGATCATCTCCTGTATCATGTCTGCAGTCTCTGATCATCTCCTGTACCATGTCTGCAGTCTCTGATCATCTCCTGTACTATGTCTGCAGTCTCCGATCATCTCCTAGATCATGTCTGCAGTCTCTGATCATCTCCTGTACCATGTCTGCAGTCTCTGACCATCTCCTGTACCATGTCTGCAGTCTCTGATCATCTCCTGCATTATGTCTGCAGTCTCTGACCATCTCCTGTATCATGTCTGCAGTCTCTGACCATCTCCTGTACTATGTCTGCAGTCTCTGACCATCTCCTGTATCATGTCTGCAGTCTCTGACCATCTCCTGTATCATGTCTGCAGTCTCTGACCATCTTCTGTACTATGTCTGTAATCTCTGACCATCTCCTGTATTATGTCTGCAGTCTCTGATCATCTCCTGTATCATGTCTGCAGTCTCTGACCATCTCCTGTATCATGTCTGCAGTCTCTGATCATCTCCTGTATCATGTCTGCAGTCTCCGATCATCTCCTGTATCATGTCTGCAGTCTCCGATCATCTCCTGTATCATGTCTGCAGTCTCTGATCATCTCCTGTACTATGTCTGCAGTCTCCGATCATCTCCTGTACCATGTCTGCAGTCTCTGATCATCTCCTGTACTATGTCTGCAGTCTCCGATCATCTCCTGGATCATGTCTGCAGTCTCTGATCATCTCCTGTACCATGTCTGCAGTCTCTGATCATCTCCTGTATCATGTCTGCAGTCTCTGATCATCTCCTGTATCATGTCTGCAGTCTCCGATCATCTCCTGTATCATGTCTGCAGTCTCCGATCATCTCCTGTATCATGTCTGCAGTCTCCGATCATCTCCTGTATCATGTCTGCAGTCTCTGATCATCTCCTGTACCATGTCTGCAGTCTCCGATCATCTCCTGTACTATGTCTGCAGTCTCTGATCATCTCCTGTACCATGTCTGCAGTCTCTGATCATCTCCTGTACTATGTCTGCAGTCTCCGATCATCTCCTGGATCATGTCTGCAGTCTCTGATCATCTCCTGTACCATGTCTGCAGTCTCTGGCCATCTCCTGTACCATGTCTGCAGTCTCTGATCATCTCCTGCATTATGTCTGCAGTCTCTGACCATCTCCTGTATTATGTCTGCAGTCTCTGATCATCTCCTGTACTATGTCTGCAGTCTCTGACCATCTCCTGTATCATGTCTGCAGTCTCTGACCATCTCCTGTATCATGTCTGCAGTCTCTGACCATCTCCTGTATCATGTCTGCAGTCTCTGACCATCTCCTGTACTATGTCTGCAGTCTCTGACCATCTCCTGTATCATGTCTGCAGTCTCTGACCATCTCCTGTACTATGTCTGCAGTCTCTGACCATCTCCTGTATCATGTCTGCAGTCTCTGACCATCTCCTGTATCATGTCTGCAGTCTCTGACCATCTCCTGTATCATGTCTGCAGTCTCTGACCATCTCCTGTATCATGTCTGCAGTCTCTGACCATCTTCTGTACTATGTCTGTAATCTCTGACCATCTCCTGTACTATGTCTGCAGTCTCTGACCATCTCCTGTATCATGTCTGCAGTCTCTGACCATCTCCTGTATCATGTCTGCAGTCTCTGACCATCTTCTGTACTATGTCTGTAATCTCTGACCATCTCCTGTATTATGTCTGCAGTCTCTGACCATGTGGGGGCGCCAGAAATATTTCTGCAACCAGGTGTCTGTGACCCCAGGATCAGCCCTGCCTCTGGGTCCATAATGCATGTCCACTTTCTAAAAAAAAATCCAAAAATAACACCCAACTCTTTGGGTGCTGATGAAAAAATTTTTTATCATGTCTGCAGTCTCTGACCATCTCCTGTATCATGTCTGCCGTCTCTGACCATCTCCTGTATCATGCCTGCAATCTCTGACCATCTCCTGTATCATGTCTGCAGTCTCTGACCATCTCCTGTATCATGTCTGCAGTCTCTGACCATCTCCTGTATCATGTCTGCAGTCTCTGACCATCTCCTGTACCATGTCTGCAGTCTCTGATCATCTCCTGTATCATGTCTGCAGTCTCCGATCATCTCCTGTACCATGTCTGCAGTCTCTGACCATCTCCTGTACCATGTCTGCAATCTCCGATCATCTCCTGTACTATGTCTGCAGTCTCTGATCATCTCCTGTACCATGTCTGCAGTCTCTGATCATCTCCTGTACTATGTCTGCAGTCTCTGATCATCTCCTGTACTATGTCTGCAGTCTCTGACCATCTCCTGTATTATGTCTGCAGTCTCTGACCATCTCCTGTATTATGTCTGCAGTCTCTGATCATCTCCTGTATTATGTCTGCAGTCTCTGACCATGTGGGGGCGCCAGAAATATTTCTACAACCAGGTGTCTGTGACCCCAGGATCAGCCCTGCCTCTGGGTCCATAATGCATGTCCACTTTCTAAAAAAAAAATCCAAAAATAACACCCAACTCTTTGGGTGCTGATGAAATTTTTTTTTATAAAAAAATAAAAAAAGGGGGGGGGGGTTGCCATCCGGTCCCCTTACAAGTGTACTGCCTGTAACCCCGTGATGGCGGCCCTGGCAGTGTAGATTGGTAGAAGCCGGGTATAGACTCACCCGGGACAGAGGCTTTTGGAGGGGTCTGAATCTTAGCCTCTTGCCTACCGACTATGGGCCCCCCCGGGATTTGAGGGAGCGAGGAGCATTTAGGAAGATGTTCCGTTATGTAATGCAAAAGGTCATTATTAAAAAGGCCACGATGGTCTCGGCCAGCTTGGGACTCATAGCTGATGTTTGCCATGTGCATTCGTGTTTTTGCATTTTTCTTAAATTCGGAAACTCGAAAATTGGGAATTGGGAAATTTGGGAAATTCGAAGATTCAGAAATTAGAAAATTTGGAAATTAAAAAATCCTAATTTTTCAAATCTCCTTATTTTCAAATTCAGAATTTTCCAATTAACGATTTTCAAATTAACGATTTTTGAATTTTCAAAACTCCAAATTTTCGAATTTCGAATTTAAATATCCCGAATTTCACATTTCCGAATATCCGAAATTCCAAATCCATAAATTCTGAAATTCAGCACCTAAAAGCCCCCCCCCCCCCGACCTCTAAGGGACGCGGTGATCCCCGGGGCCCCCGGATTGCATCCCCCCACATCATGCGGTGCTGAGCGGCCAGGGGGACCAGGGGCGGGGCCACTTACGCCACTCACTGACATAGGACTTAGGCGCCGCGTAGGTCGCGTAACCAACTTTCCGAAATTTGGAATTTCCAATCTTCCAATATTTCGAATTTCCAAATTCTCGAATTTTTTCATATTTCCGAATACTCGAAATTCCAAATATCCGTAAATTCGTAAATTCGGAGATTCAAAATTTCAGAAAATCCGAAAATTTGTAAAATTTAGGAATTTACGAATTTGTCAAAATTCATTAAAAAAATGAATTAAAAACTAAACAAATTGCACATGTCTAGTTGATGTCATCAGCAAGCCACCTGTCTGGGGCCCCCCAGCCATAGTGGGCCAGATCCACAGAGATTTACGGCGCCGTATCTACAGATACGCCGCCATAAATTCAAATCTGCGCCGGCGTATCTTTGTTTTGTATCCACAAAACGAGATACGCCGTTTTTTTTGCTTAAATACGGCGGCTTACGCTGTCGTATTTAAGGTGCGTATTTACCCTGGACGCTAGGGGCGCGTCCGCGTAAAATATGCAAATGAGGTAGATACATACGTACGTACGCCCGGCGCAGTGTGTTTACGTCATTTGCGTAAGCGTTTGTACGGCGTAAAGTTACCCCTGCTGTATAGAGGCGTACACCATGTTAAGTATGGAGGCTTGGCCAGCGTCGAATTTGCGAATAGGGATTTGCGTTAGTTACGCTCACGCCGGCGCAGTTCAATAAAAACGTTGATTACGTCGGGTCACGATCAATTTAAATAATACACGCCCACCCCTAACACATTTGAAATTACGCGCGCTTACGCCGAGCCATTTACGCTACGCCGCCGTAACTCAGGAGGCAAGTCCTTTGTGGATACAGAAATTGCCATTCTATGTTACGGCGGCGTAGCCTAAATCACTATTCGCTACGCCGGCACAAACAAACGCCGGGGCTATGTGGATCTGGCCCATTGTGTTCATTGTAAGGCTGCATTCACACCTTTGCGTAGGCGATTTTCGACGTATTTTCGGTGACAAAAAAATAGGCGTTTTGTCCCGCGATTTGCGGCGACAAAACGCGTCGTATTTAACCGCGGTTTTCTGGGACGGATTCAGAAAGAACTTACGTGCGGTTACGCCGGCCTATTTACACTACGCCGCCGTAACTTAGGGCTAGATTCAGGAAAGAGATACGATGGCGTATCTCTGCGTCTGAGCCCTCCTATCTATGCGCCTGATTCATAGAATCAGTTACACTTCCATTAAGTTGCATTTTTACGCTGGCCGCAAGGTGGCGTTCCCGTCGATTTACGCGTCAAATATGCAAATGAGATAGATACGCCGATTCACGAACGTACGTCCGGCGCATTTTTTTTTTACGGCGTTTGCGTAATGTTACCCCTGCTATATGAGGCGCAGCCAATGTCAAGTACGGACAGCGTGCCGGCGTATCTTTTCCCGTCGTTTGCGTAAAACGTTCGCGAATAGGGCTGTGCGTAAGTGACGTTCACGTCGTTTTCATTGAGTATTTGCGTCAAGATTTGGAGCGTGCGCACTGTGCTGCGTTCCCCCCTCGGCGCGGGGGCGCGCTTAATTTAAATAGAAGACGCCCCCCCTACCTTCCCATTTTGCATTACGCCGGCCTATTTACGCTACGCCGCCGCAACTTACAGGGCAAGTGCTTGGAGAATACAGCACTTGCCCGTAAAAGTTGCGGCGGCGTAGTGTAAATAGCATACGCTACGCCAGTTTACAATTACGCCGCTCCTACCTGAATCCAGCCCTTAGAGCGCAAGTTCTTTCTGAATACGGGACCTGCCGCTCTCAGTTACGGCGGCGTAGTGTAAATGAGATACGCTACGCCGCCGTAAAGATACGAAAATGTATCTGAATCCGGCCCTCTGTATTCTTCTTCAAATAAACAGTTCTTAATCTGGTTCACTCCGAAACTGGTGTTGCCTAGTTCTTGGGGTAACTATAGCCGGATTCACTTGTCTTGTGTTCCAGACCTTGGGAAGCAACTTCTTGGCGGAGATACCCAGTCAGGGTGTCCGGGTTCCGTCACACAGTCTACTTTCTCCACCACAGGTGGCGGTATTTCGCAGCAGCACTGCAGTTAGAGAGGAAACCAGGAGAAAAGTGGTTCTTTTGTGGTTTGCTGTGTCACTGGGGAAGCAATGGATGCTGTAGCCTCATGTGACTCAGGTGGCCATCTTCGATCAGGCAGAGCCTATTTAAGGGCCCTGGATCCCAGGTATGGCACTCATTTGCGAGTTGTTAGAGTAAAGGACAGGTACCTTGTCTGGCAGGGACAGAACTAGCAGCAGGGAAAGATTCCTGATGAGGAGGGGAAAGCGTAGGGTTCGCAACTTCTCTGGATATCTGCCTGCTTGGGCTTAAGACTGGCAGGCTGCATTCTGCCCCTCTCTAAAGACTGTGGGCCAGATTCTCGTAGATCCGCGTATCTGGCGGCGTATGCCATTGTTGTGGAAATTTCTATAAATGTATGTTGTCAGATGTCCCCCCAGTGTCAGTTTTGCTGTAATGCGCTCAGGTGAGCGTATTCACGCATACAGACGTTGGTGGAAGGCCATTGGCGCAACACCTTTTCATGGACAACAATTTGCGAGCTCCTTTTAGGGATGTTCATTTATGCCTCAGCAAGGAACTGGCCACTTCTTGTCGACTGCATTAAATGACTCCGAGTGGACAGATCTGCGTACATGAAAACTGTAGCATAACTATACAGATTTTATGGGTATCTGATGCATGATTTTAGTATGGTTGGCAAAGATGGCGACAGTTTGGCTTGCAGATGGCTTTGTGCTGAGTCATGCTTTCTGAGTCTTTTGTTTTACAGAGCATGGCTCAGCACCCAGCTGTTTTGCACACCTCACTGCTAGCATTATTTTGAATCACATGTCTGTGATTGGTTCTTTTGAAAGTATACAAACATGTTTGATTGGCTGTTTTGTAAAAGCCACCACCTTCTTTTGTTACTCTTGTTGACACTATAAATAAATGGGAGCTAGCTGCTGCTAAGGGCAGAGATGCTGGGGAGCGATGGATGAGAGCAGGCTGTTGTAATGTCTCTTGATTGGTATGGATGAATGGCAGGGAATATATGGTGAGTAAATCTTTTAGCTTAAGCACATGGCATTATTTCATTTAAGATCGGGAATGTGCTTTAGAGCACATGGCAAGATGGCGGTGTGCTTTGCACACCCCCGGATTGCCATTACAGATGGCGACCAACGGATGGGACTATTCATGTTTTTTCCTATGGCATCAGATGGGGGAGTTGGGGTGCATTGTGATGCATCGGGAAAAACATGCTTTAAAAGAAACAAAGTTGACATCTTTTTGAAATAATGCTCGAGTTTGATTGTGTGTGTGCACATGTGAAATCGCTGATTGTATGTCTGAATTTGATAGATGTATGAGTTGTGTGTGTGATTCTGATTGTATGACTGTTGTGTGATGATAGTTGTGTATGACTGTGTTTATGTGTGTGACCGTGTGTGTGATTGCGTGCGTTTGTGAAATCGAGTGGATTTGATCGTGTGTGTATGTATGATTCGTCATCGACTGGAAGTTTGCTTTGTATGTCTAAATGCTGTTTGAAGTGTGGCTGAACAGTTTTGTAAGTAAGTGATTGAATTGATTGTTTAACCAGATTGAAAATGCTTGAGAAAGCTAAGTTTTGTGTGATGTATGGAGTAGACATTTTCTATTGTGTAAGATGGCTCCTCTGGCCATGCGGCTTGGGGGGGAAGGGCGATTTGTTTGTTTGTAACAGTTTGTAAGTTAAGTGATTGACTTGATTGTTTAACCAGATTGAAACTGCTTGAGAAGGCTACCTTTTGTGTAACATGGCTCCTCTGGCCATGCGGCTTGGGGGGAAGGGCAACTAGTGTTGGATCTGTGTGTTTCTTGAGTGTACAATTTTTAGAGCAAAGTCATGTGTAATATGTTCATGATCTTTATGAGGAATAGAAATTGATAAATTATGCATTTTTAAGTGGCCAGACAATAGCAGCTGCTTGTTAATCAGCCTTTCCTTTTGGCTGTTAGCATGAAAAAAGTTTTTATTTCGGAAGGTTTTAAATGTAAGCTCACTGTATATATTTTTTTAAATGGTTTGTTACAGGAGCTTTGAGAAAAGAGTTTTTGTTTTATGTTGTTTCATATAACCAACATTTTTTTGAATGTGCTGTTTTAATTGGCAAAAGGTCAGCTTTGAAGCAGCCTAAAATGCGGCTCATTATGAGGGGTTCCCACCATCCCTGTGCTGCGCTCATTATGAGGGGTTCCCACCATCCCTGTGCTGCGCTCATTATGAGGGGTTCCCACCATCCCTGTGCTGCGCTCATTATGAGGGGTTCACACCATAAAAAGGTCAGATTTGAAGGAATCTAAGTGTGTGCCTTTTAGGTTGGTTGTTGTTAGAAAATGTTTTTATTGTTTGTTTTTGATGATCAATGTTTTGTCTTTGTGGGGAAGGCAGGTTTAGAAAAACTGCATATGGCGGCTATCTTGTTTGCCTGCCATGGTCATCAGTGGCCATTTTGTGGGCGCAGTCTGTTTGCTCTATGGGTCACCCTAGGGGGGAGGTGCAGCCACCTCTCCTTTGGGTGTGGTATTTCTCTGGCTATTTTGCTGGTGGATTTTAGCAGCCTTTGGGGCAGATTTTGATGTTTAGTGCGAATTGATTAGCGCAGTATTTTCTGTGTTAGGATCGGGTGGAGAACATTTTTGTTTTCCTTTATATGTGTGTGTGTGTGTGTGTAGTACGGTATGTCCTGTGGTAAACAGGTGATTTGGAAGCGGAGTTAAATTGTTTTTCTGCAAGCGTAAATGGCGCCATTGTTGCTTGGTTTGTTGTCGGCCATTTTGTGACTCAGTGTAAAGCGCTATCGTTTGAGTAGCGTTTGCGGACGCTAGGGCCAATATATACAGGATCTGACTAACCTGTTGGCTGACGTTGCAGTGTAAAAGTGGAGACTTTTTGTGTAACATTTCGTTTTTGAATGTTACTGGCGCTGACTGCATTTTTGTGCATAGCGATGTGCGTTGTTGTTTAAATGTTTGGGAGTTGTTCATTGTTTTTGAATAATGGTTGGGTCAGGGGGGATCAACTCCCATTCTGCAGATGGGAGGAGATGGTTTTATTTTCCCTAAACCAAAGGTGTTTTGTTTTTAAGAGAAAAAAAACGCAGGAGATTTGAGTTTTGGCTTTGTTTACTACTTTATAATACTTCCAGGGGATATATATGTGGTCCATGGAGTTTTTTGATGTGTTGAGACGAGGCAGTGAAGACAGACTTCCCTCTCTCTCCATCTTTCTGTCATTATGTAAATAAATCAGATTTGGGTTTTAAGAGCTGAGCATACAACAGGATGTCCTTTTTCAGCATTTATATAGAAGCAGGAAGTCAGTGGGAGGAGTTTTGAAGTCTTCTGAAAGATGAGCAATGAGATTTGTGTCCTGAAGGGACAACAGAAATATTTTGAAAGAGTGTTTTAAAGTTTAATTTCAGTTGTTTTTGTGAAGTTTTATACTGTAAATACAGTTTTGGGTATGTGAGAACAGAGGGGCGTCACCATTATTGTTGTATCATGTAGACGCAGGTAGAAAGAAGCCATAATATAGTTTTGAAAAGTGGAGGATTTCATGGTGCTTTGTAGGTTGTCCGACGAACACATTTTAGGAGGCTTTATATCATGATACAGATCAGGCCGTGTATAATAGCCGGAGATCTTATTAGCGATTATATTAGCATAAATGTGTAGGAGTA
Source organism: Rana kukunoris (assembly GCA_029574335.1). Taxonomy (NCBI): domain Eukaryota; kingdom Metazoa; phylum Chordata; class Amphibia; order Anura; family Ranidae; genus Rana; species Rana kukunoris. The sequence continues at coordinate 19,391 of JAJQKJ010002024.1, forward strand.
GTACGCTACTGTCCTGCTCAGGCCGTGTAGAATAGTCGGAATGCAGGCATCGGTTTTGATGATAAAGGCGCAAGTCAGAACCGCTCCGAAAACAAAGCGCGGTGTGTTCTGGACGCAGAGCTCACTAAAAAAAAAGCAATTCGAATGCAGTGCATCAGTCAGACAGCTGCACCGCACATGAGGTCTGGATTTGGGGCTCCAGACATGAGATCCCTTAAAGAATGTCATAGGTGGTCAGAGGGTACAGTAAGGTGTACTCCTTTGGAAGGTACTCTGGATGGAGGTACGAGACCTCAGAATAAAAGATACCTTGGATGTAGATCTGATGTGGTTTCAGAAATCTGTAATGATGAGTGTGGATGGAGGTGTGGTACGCGCCTCAGGAGAACTTTGTATAGCTGGTCTATGCAAGTTTCTCACGCTGTTCTCGTATTTTTCCATTGTATTTTCTTGTATTGCGGAAAGAGTGAAGGCAGATTTCCGGCTGGTTTTTGTTTTTTTCATTTTTATTTTGAAAGCTATGAATATCTCCCCCACATTTGTATTTGAATGTTTGTATGTAGTAACGTGAATGTTTTTTTCGAACTTACCGCGGCGATCTTCTGACGCGTCGCGGCTTTTGTATTTTTGTAGGAACAGGAAAAGTAAGGGTTAAGGGTTACAGAGGGTTTTTGTTTGAATCGGTTTTGGGAAGAATGTCACTGACAATGTACAGGAATGTCATTTTTGTTTGCCATTCTCTGCAGGATAAATATGAAGGATGGAGTAATGATTTCTGCTTATAAGTATTTTTCAGGTCCAAAGAGTTTCCGGAAGTGTTTGTACATAGAGAGCAGGTGTATGTAGACAGCTGTACACATGGATAATTACGGGTCTAAGGAGGTGAAAGTATCATAGGCTATTTCATTGTTTCTTTTTATCATTTCTTCCTCCAGTCTAATGAGGAAGAAAAGGGGGGAGGAAGTGGTAGATAAAATGTAAAGGTGACAGTTCTCCGAACTAATAACACTAATCTTTCTAATTTTAATCAAGTTTGTGCCAAGATTGTCTTTCTTTGATAGAATTTGAATCGGCAAGCAGCAGTCTGGTGAAGTAGGTTCCCATTTTAGTTGCTAAGAACCTGTCAATGGTTCCGGGTATTACAGGCGGTGGTAAGCGATTACAGGAGATGGTAAGCGATTACAGGCGACGGTGAGCCACGCACAGGTTAAGCAGCGACCACAGTTACGAGGTCTGGGTTGTTGTCATTGAAGGTCAACCAAAACCAGGGTCGTACTCCCTCAACTGTCACTCTCATTCTTGGGTGATGGGGTGGGTACGATCCCTGTAATATGGACTTCACAGGGTTCAGGAGTCTCTCCTGGACCCCGACACGGTAATTGGTTTTCATTTTTCCCAACCAGGTGACTGGTTCGTTTGTAAAGAAGCTTGATGGACGAGACCACGCCAGCCACTGCAAGAAGCGGCTCAACCACATCAAAGAAATGAGGAGTATCTTTGTTTATTTTGTATTTGTTTGTTTAGTAAATTTTAGCAAGGGTAACGATGGAAAGCATCCCAAGTTATTATTGAAAGTGTATTCCATGACTAATTAAGAAGACGAACGGGACCGATTGCTGGGTCTGTTCTGAGTCTCCGTTGAGCTTTAGTCCCCAGCGATGACAGTGGTACATGCTAATTATGAGGATTATTGACAAACTAGTGGAGACTCCAAACAGACACTTGTCAATGGAATTTATTATGTTTTTAGAGGGTAAAATTGATTATTGTTTTTATGGCTCCGCCTTTTGTCGGTTGGGTATCAGGACTGGGTAGCCCACAAGTGTGTAACTTTAGTTTGGTGTTTATGCAGATCTACAGCTTATAAGGTAATTCCCCCAATGCAAGAGGGTCATGCGTGGTGGTGAAGCTGTCCCTGTCCTATGACGCAGCCAATTGCGAGGATCTGATGACGCGAGAGAAATTGGGAATGGCGGGGACAGCTAGAAGGGAATTGTTCACCAACCCGGACTAGGTCTGGGCACGGTTCCCTGCATATACAAGGTGGGGGGGCTTGAGCTTATGATACGTTTGAACAATTCACACCTATTGAGGATGGAATGTTTCATGTAACTGTTGAAGCTACAAGGAAGTTCTCACAGCCCAAGGGGGGTTTCTGGGAATTTACAAGTAAATATTGTTAAATCTGGTTCGGGGGATACTGGGAATTGGAGTTCAGGCCCATATGGATAAATTTTGGATCCCTACAAGGCAAAGCCAGAGCTGTAACTGAGTGACGGTTGGGAGTCCTTTGAAGGGTCTGGGAATCTGAGGGGATTTAATTCTTATTTTTCAGCGGATCGTGGTTGATTGAAATGGGAATATATGTACTCATGTCGTTTTTATTCCTATTCTTTCTATGTCGTGATGAGCGCTCCTGTTGCCTGATTGGACGCGTGACCAGAGCCGGAGCAGATGACCACGTACCAGATGAGACGTCCCGAAGCCCAACCCTCGTACCAGATGAGACGCCCCGGAGCAGATGACCACGTACCAGATGAGACGTCCCGAAACCCAACCCTCGTACCAGATGAGACGCCCCGGAGCAGATGACCACGTACCAGATGAGACGCCCCGGAGCAGATGACCCTCGTACCAGATGAGACGCCCCCGGAGCCGGACCCACGGACAAGACACAGAGGATCACTACCCAATCTGCGATTACTACAGCTCACCAAGTTATGTCCTCCTTATGTCATGTCTCCTGAAGAACAGAGTCTACATGTCAAGCTGTGTTTTCCTTTTTATGGACTGTAAGGACTGATTCGTTTCTAGGTGTAAAGAAGAAGATCATCGCGGGACACTTGGGAGAATATGACAAAAAAAGGAGGGACTGTTGTGGAAAATTCTATAAATGTATGTTGTCAGATGTCCCCCCAGTGTCAGTTTTGCTGTAATGCGCTCAGGTGAGCGTATTCACGCATACAGACGTTGGTGGAAGGCCATTGGCGCAACACCTTTTCATGGACAACAATTTGCGAGCTCCTTTTAGGGATGTTCATTTATGCCTCAGCAAGGAACTGGCCACTTCTTGTCGACTGCATTAAATGACTCCGAGTGGACAGATCTGCGTACATGAAAGCATAACTATACAGATTTTATGGGTATCTGATCCATGATTTTAGTATGGTTGGCAAAGATGGCGACAGTTTGGCTTGCAGATGGCTTTGTGCTGAGTCATGCTTTCTGAGTCTTTTGTTTTACAGAGCATGGCTCGGCACCCAGCTGTTTTGCACACCTCACTGCTAGCATTATTTTGAATCACATGTCTGTGATTGGTTCTTTTGAAAGTATACAAACATGTTTGATTGGCTGTTTTGTAAAAGCCACCACCTTCTTTTGTTACTCTTGTTGACACTATAAATAAATGGGAGCTAGCTGCTGCTAAGGGCAGAGATGCTGGGGAGCGATGGATGAGAGCAAGCTGTTGTAATGTCTCTTGATTGGTATGGATGAATGGCAGGGAATATATGGTGAGTAAATCTTTTAGCTTAAGCACATGGCATTATTTCATTTAAGATCGGGAATGTGCTTTAGAGCACATGGCAAGATGGCGGTGTGCTTTGCACACCCCCGGATTGCCATTACACCATTTACACTACGCCGCCGCAACTTACTGGAGCAAGTGCCGTATTCTCCAAGCACTTGCTCCGTAATTTGCAGCGGCGTAGTGCAAATGGCCCGGCGTATCCCCGCGTAATTCAAAGGGGGCGGCTTGTAGTTAAATTAAGCGCGCCCCCGTGCCGAACGAACTGCGCATGCGCCGGCCGTAAACGTAGCCCAGTGCGCATGCTCCGTAGTACGCCGCAAATACATTGGTTGCGACGTGAACGTAATTAACGCACAGCCCTATTCGCGACGAGTTACGTAAACGAGGGAAAAACCCGACGCTCTCCCGACGGCCATACTTAACATGGCATATGGCGGACTGACGTAAGGTTACCCCTCATATAGCAGAGTTAACCTTACGCTTACGGAAACGACGTAAACTACGGCGAAGCGCCGCAAAAACGTTTTGGAATCGGTGTATCGGCTCATTTGCATATTCAACACTGAAATCGACGTAAACGCCACCTGGCGGCCGGCGTATTATTGCATTTAGGATCCGACGGGGTAAGTGACTTACGCCAGTCCGATCCTAGCCTAATTCCGGCGTATCTTGTTTTGAGAATTACGCCGGTGTATCTTGCAGTAATTCCTTTGAGAATCTGGCCCTGTCAGTTTGTCTGAAACCTGCTTTCTGTGAACTGACTGCATTATTTCATTACAAGTTATTTCATTGTACTGGGACTGCGTGTAATATTGCGCCCCCACCCCCTCCCCCCCTACAAACCACTTACAGTGATGACATTTTTTTTTCTTTCTAAGTGCCGATATTTAAGAAAACTCAGAAGGGAAGTTGCGAAAGGTAAGTTTAGTGAATTCAAAGACTCGCGCGACTTTCAGTTTTTGCTACAAAGTGTCTCTCTGGCTCGTCTGTTCTTTCGCTTTATTCGTTTGAGGATGTGGGGAGAATCGCGTTTGAAGTTTTTCGGCGTTCCCTGCGAGCCGCTACTTTGTACTCTTTTCTAGATCCGTGGGGGGTGAAGCTTTTCCACCATTGATTGTATCCGGAGGACTCACCGTTTAAAGCAGATGCAGCTGCCATTTGGTTACTGAGCTCCAGATTACCTGATACGGTTCAAGAAGAGTCTATTGATCAAGGGCAGACTCTACCAAAAGGTCAGTAGAGGCGTGGTCGGGGCCGGGGTTCAGCCCATACAAGTGTAAGGGGCCCGTGCGTCCTGAGGGGGCCCGGCGTCCTGAGGGGCCCCGGCGTCTCGGGCCTCAAGTTGGCACCCTACAATAGTCCAGACTCCCATTTGTGCCGCCCTTTGCACTGGCTCCCGACTCCCTGCCAGTGGCATAGCATGCTGGGGGGGGGGGGGAGAGTGGGAGCGTCAGTTGGTGAGCTGGATGGGGACAGAAACGAGTAAATCCATGGTCTAATCCACCTGATCCTCTGCTTTCCCTCCTTTGATTGCCACTGAGCCGCTCCGCCCCTGGGCTCAGTGTGCATTGGCAGGCAGCTTGGGAGGTGCGCCTGTCCTGGAAGGAGGGGAAGGAGGGGGTCCCCACGCTGCCCCCAGGGACCATCCATGTGAGAGCACTGTGACCAGATCAGCCCCCTCTTTCACCCTGACACCCATCTCTCCTCTCTCCCTGACCCCCTCCTCTCCTCTCTCCCTGACCCCCTCCTCTCCTCTCTCCCTGACCCCCTCCTCTCCTCTCTCCCTGACCTCCCTCCTCTCCTCTCTCCCTGACCTCCCTCCTCTCCTCTCTCCCTGACCCCCTCTCTCTCCTCTCTCCCTGACCCCCCTCTCTCTCCTTGACCCCCTCTCTCCTCTCCCCTGACCCCCCTTTCTCCTCTCTCTCCCTGATCCCCCCCTCTCCTCTCTCCCCGACCCCCTCCTCTCCTCTTCTCTCTTCCCGACCCCCTCCTCTCCTCTCTCCCTGACCCTCCTCCTCCTCTCCTCTCTCCCTGACCCCCCTCCTCTCCTTTCTCCCTGACCCCCCTCCTCTCCTTTCTCCCTGACCCCCCTCCTCTCCTCTCTCCCTGACCCCCCTCCTCTCCATTCCTCTCTCTCCCTGACCTCCCTCCTCTCCTCTCTCCCTGACCCCCCTCCTCTCCTTTCTCCTTGACCCCCCTCCTCTCCTTTTATCCTGACCCCCCTCCTCTCCTCTCTCCCTGACCCCCCTCCTCTCCATTCCTCTCTCTCCCTGACCTCCCTCCTCTCCTCTCTCCCTGACCCCCCTCCTCTCCTCTCTCCCTGACCCCCCTCCTCTCCTTTCTCCCTGACCCCCCTCCTCTCCTCTCTCCTTGACCCCCCTCCTCTCCTCTCTCCCTGACCCCCCTCCTCTCCTCTCTCTCCCTGATCTCCCTCCTCTCCTCTCTCCCTGACCTCCCTCCTCTCCTCTCTCCCTGACCCCCTCCTCTCCTCTCTCCCTGACCTCCCTCCTCTCCTCTCTCCCTGACCTCCCTCCTCTCCTCTCTCCCTGACCCCCTCTCTCTCCTCTCTCCCTGACCCCCCTCTCTCTCCTTGACCCCCTCTCTCCTCTCCCCTGACCCCCCTTTCTCCTCTCTCTCCCTGATCCCCCCCTCTCCTCTCTCCCCGACCCCCTCCTCTCCTCTTCTCTCTTCCCGACCCCCTCCTCTCCTCTCTCCCTGACCCTCCTCCTCCTCTCCTCTCTCCCTGACCCCCCTCCTCTCCTTTCTCCCTGACCCCCCTCCTCTCCTTTCTCCCTGACCCCCCTCCTCTCCTCTCTCCCTGACCCCCCTCCTCTCCATTCCTCTCTCTCCCTGACCTCCCTCCTCTCCTCTCTCCCTGACCCCCCTCTCTCTCCTCTCTCCCTGACCCCCTCCTCTCCTCTCTCCCTGACCCCCCTCCTCTCCTCTCTCCCTGACCCCCCTCCTCTCCTCTCTCCCTGACCCCCCTCCTCTCCTTTCTCCCTGACCCCCCTCCTCTCCTCTCTCCCTGACCTCCCTCCTCTCCTCTCTCCCTGACCTCCCTCCTCTCCTCTCTCCCTGACCCCCCTCTCTCTCCTCTCTTCCTCTCTTCCTGCCCCCCCTCTCTCTCCTTTCTCCCTCCTCTCCTCTCTCCCTCCTCTCCTCTCTTCTTTCCATTTGGTCATGATAGATTTGATGGGGCTCCTAGGGATCATCAAAGATTTGGAAAAAAAAATTATAACCGAACCCTGACCTGTACTTCTCACCAACATTGTCCCTTCCTTGTGTGGAGAGTTCTTTGGTCTTCATGGCAGTGTTTGGTTAGTGGTGCCTCTTGCTTAGGTGTTGGGGCCTTTCAGATAGGCGTGTCTATGTAATGACAGGTCATGTGACACTTAGATTGCACACAGGTGGACATCATTTCACTAATTATGTGACTTCTGAAGCTAATTGGTGGCACCAGATCTTTTTATGGGGCTTCATAACAAAGGGGGTGAATACTTATGCACATGCCAATGAAAATTTGTTTTATGTATTTATTTTTCAAATTTTACTTCACCAACTTAGACTTAAACATTTAAATAAATGCTGTAATGTAACAAACAAAATAGGTAAAAGGCCAAGGGAGGTGCAACCCTAGTGGAGAATGATGAGATTCTGATGAGACCGGGTAGGTAAAGTTCACTTATCTCCAGCTAATCCCGTTGTCTTTACAGGAAACCAGAATGTTGAACGCAAGCGATACGGAACCACCCATGGATTGGACCCAACACGTGTTCACCATCCTAATTATGGTCATCACCACTCTTGTTGGCATTCCCGGCAATCTCCTGGTTCTTTGGGTTCTCGGTACGAAGATGAAGTGGACGGTGATGAAGATTTGGTTTTGGAACCTTGCGCTGGCCGATATGACTTGCTGTCTGGCCTTCCCATTCTTCATAGCCGAATTCTTCTACGACGAATGGTTGTACGGTCCCGCCCTCTGCAAGATGTTACCCTCCGTTGTTATCTTCACCATGTTTGCCAGCGTTTTCAGTCTGGTGGCCATCAGCGTTTACCGCTGTATCCTGGTCGTCCAACCCGTGTGGGCCAGAAACCACTGCAACCTACGAATGGCCTGGGTAATATGCTTGGCTATATGGATGTTGTCCTTCTTGATGTGTCTACCCGCTGTCCTATACAGGACCACCTACACAGAGAAGAACCTTACGCTATGTGGGTACCAACAAGGTGGCCTTCAGAGCAGTAATGGAAGTGACACGGAGGTGGAGACCCATGTGACCTTTCCAGATAAGACGGTTATGGTGACCCGCATGGTTTTTGGTTTTCTCATTCCCCTCTTAATCATCTCGGTCAGTTATGCTTGTCTGGCCTTCAAACTGAAAAAGACCCGCTTCGTAAAGGACGGCAACAAGACCACCAAAGTGGTATTTGGCATCGCCGTGGCATTTTTTGTGAGCTGGGCTCCCTACCATATAATGGGAATTATCCTGCTGTACTTCGACAACTTCGCGGTGACCAGCCTGGACCTTTTCTCACAAGCCTTGGCCGAAACCAACAGTTGTATCAACCCGGTTCTCTATGTCCTCATGGGTAAAGATATGAAGAGTAAAGTAAGAAAGTCAATCCATGAGCTGATCGAGAATCTATTCAATGAAGAAACATCAAAAACTACCGAGCACAGCAGGAGCAAAGCCACAATGGAAGAAAGCATAGAACTCGAAGGGTTAACCACTTGCTGACTGTGCTAGGGCCGAATCGCCGTCCAGTTTCGGGAGGGCTTCTATTAACCACTTAAGGACCGCCTAATGCCCATATACGTCGGCAGAATGGCACGGCTGGGCACAGGCACGTACCTGTACGTCCCCTTTAAGTGCCCAGCCGTGGGTCGCGCCCGCCCCCCACGACCGGGTCCGAAGCTCCATGACCGCGGCCATGGGACCCGATCGGTCAAAGGAGCTGAAGAACGGGGAGAGGTGAGTGTGAACAAACCTTCCCCGTTCTTCACAGTGGCACTGTCATTGATCGTCTGTTACCTGATATAGGGAAAGACGATCAATGACGTCACAAGTCCAGCCCCGCCCCCCCTACAGTTAGAAACACATATGAGGTCACACTTAACCCCTACAGCGCCCCCTAGTGGTTAACTCCTAAACTGCAATTGTCATTTTCACAGTAATCAGTGCATTTTTTTAGCACTTTTCGCTATGAAAATGACAATGGTCCCAAAAATGTGTAAAAATTGGGAATTGGGCGGGAGTGACGTCTGTCGTCGCTTCCGCCAGTCAATGCTATGGAGCCGAACGGCCATCTTCCCCCTCACTCGCCATCCACAGGGAAAGGACGCTACCGGCGGGTACGGCAAGCGACAGCACTTTTTGCTGTGAAAATGGTCCCAAAAATGTGTAAAAATTGTCCATAATGTCACAGTCACGAAAAAAATTCCATTAGTAGTAAAAAAAAAAATTATTAATAAAAATGCCATTAAACTATCCCCTATTTTGTAAAAGCTATACATTTAACAAAAATATGTAGAAGAATACGTATCGGCCTAATCTGAGGGAAAACATTTTTTTATATATATTTTTGGGGGATATTTATTACAGCAAAAAGTAAAAAATATTGCATTTTTTTTCAAAATTGTGGCTCTATTTTTGTTTATAGCGCAAAAAATAAAAACCGCCGAGGCGATCAAATTCCACCAAAAGAAATCTCTATTTGTGGGGAAAAAAGGACGCCAATTTTGTTTGGGAGCCGCGTCGCACGACCGCGCAATTGTCAGTTGAAGCGACGCAGCGCCGAATCGCAAAAAGGGGCAAGGTCCTTAAGCTGCATAATGGTCCGGGGCTTAAGTGGTTAAGGACCGGGTCTATTTTTCAGGCTCGGTGTTTTCAAGTTAAAATTATTATTTTTTGATAGAAGATGACTTAGAACCCCCAAACATTATATATATATTTTCTAACACTCAAGAGAATAAAATGGCGGTCGTTGCGATACTTTCTGTCACACCGTATTTGCGCAGCGGTCTTACAAGCGCACTTTTTTTTTGGAAAAAATACACTTTTTTTGAATAAAAAAATAAGACAAAAGTAAAGCTAGCCCAATTTTTTTTTTTATACAGTGGAGCCTCGGATTACGAGTATAATCCCTTCCAGGAGAATGTTCGTAATCCAAAGCACTCGCATATCAAAGCGAGTTCCCCCATTGAAGTCAATGTAAATGAAAATAATTGGTTCTGCAATGACTTCAATAGGAAGCAATACCGCGTGTGGCCAGAGGTGGGGGGCGCCAGAGAGCCTCGGAAGCGGCTGAAAAAGCCAGAGAACACCCCGGCTGACCCTCGGCAAGCCTCATAAAGACTCCGTTCCTGAGATATTTCAAGGTCAGCCATGCTGTCCTCTGGCTTTTCTGTGCATTTCCGAATGGCTCCGATCAGCGACGTTCGGCTCTTCTCGGCTCCTGCGCCCCCCCACCTCAGGCCACACGCGGTACTGCACACCGCATTGGCCTGAATCGTGCTCGTTTTGCGAGACAACACTTGCAAAGCGAGTTACGATTTTTCAAAATACGGCACTCGTATTGCGAAACGCTCATTAACCGCGTTACTCGCAGTGACATGGAGGTGGAGACCCATGTGACCTTTAGTGCTCATTTTCAATCCGAGTTTCCACTGTATTGTGAAAGATGATGTGACGCCGAGTAAATTGATACCCAACATGTCACGCTTCAAAATTTCGCCCGCTCGTGGAGTGGCGACAAACTTTTACCCTTAACCACTCGAGGCCCGCGCTATTGACAAAAGACGTCAACAGCGCGGCTCTCATGTGCCGGGTGGACGTCTTTGGACGTCATTTAAAGTGCATTACCCGCGCGCGCCAATGTCCCGCCGTATCGCTGAAGAGCCGATGCGTGTACCTGGAGGCCGCGATGTCCGTTGGGTAAACGGCGGGAACACAATCAGATGACAGCAGGGACGTGGCGCTCTGTGTGTAATGATGGGGTGTAAACACAGAGCTCCACGTGGAGAGGAGACCAATCTGTGTCCCTTGTACATAGGGACACAGCATCAGTCACCTCCCTCAGTCACCCCCCTCCCCCCATACAGTTAGAACACACCCAGGATACACACTTAACCCCTTCCTCACCCCCTAGTGTTAACCCCTTCCCTGCCAGTGACATTTACACAGCCATCAGTGCATTTTTATAGCACTGATCGCTGTATAAATGTGAATGGTCCCAAATTTGTGTCAAAAGTGTCCGATGTGTCCGCCGCAATATCGCAGTCCCAATAAAAATCGCAGATCGCCGCCATTACTAGTATAAAAAAAAATCATAATTCTGTTCCCCATTTTGTAGGCGCTATAACTTTTGCGCAAACCATTCGCTTATTGCGTTTTTTTTTTGTTTTTTTTTTACAAAAATACGTCGAAAAATACGTATCGGCCTTAACTGAGAAAAAAAAAAAAAAAAATTTTTTTTAAATTGGGATATTTATTATAGCAACAAGTAAAAAATATATATATTTTTTTAAAATTGTCGCTCTTTTTTTGTTTATAGCGCAAAAAATAAAAACCGCAGAGGTGATCAAATACCACCAAAAGAAAGCTCTATTTGTGGGGAAAAAGGGACGTCAATTTTGTTTGGGAGCCACGTCGCACGACCGCGCAATTGTCAGATAAAGCGACGCAGTGCCGGAAGCTGAAATTTCGCCTGGGCACGAAGGGGGTTTATGTGCCCAGTAAGCAAGTGGTTAAAAATCTCCACAGGCGACGTTTAAAAATTTCTATGGGTTGCATGTTTTGAGTTACAGGGGAGGTCTAGGGCTAGAATTATCGCTCTTGCTCTACCGATCGCGGTGATACCTCACATGTGTGGTGTGAACACCGTTTACATATGCGGGCGCGACTTACGTATGCGCTCGCTTCTGCGCGCAAGCTCGTCGGGGGGGGGGGGGGGGCGCTTTAAAAAGATCCGGGGGAGGGGTCAGAAAGACGTCACGTCTCATATTTACACTAAAATGCAATAACAAAAAAAAAAAAATCATAAAAAATAAAAAAAATCTCCTTTACGGGAATTGGGCGGGAGTGACGTCTGACGTCGCTTCCGCCAGTCAATGCTATGGAGCCGAACGGCCATCTTCCCCCCTCACTCGCCATCCACGGGGAAAGGACGATACCGGCGGGTACGGTAAGCAGCAGAGACCCCCAGAGCGTGGTGGGAGTGGGGGGGGGGAGGCACCCTTCCCGCCACCGGTAAAAGCGATTTTGCGGCGAATCCTTCACAGAGACCACTTTTATCTGAAAGTGCCCATCAGTGAAGAAGAAAAAAAAATTCTTTGCAAAATTTTATAACAGAAACAAAGAAAACGTTTTATTAATTTTTTCCCAAATTTTCGAGTCTATTTTCGTTTGTTTAGGGAAAAAAAAAAAAAAGCTAATTGGGTATGCAGTACCGGGTTTGACCAGAGGTGGGGGGGCGCCGGTGACACTTGGAACGTTTCGGAACCGTTTGGAAATACTCTGAATCACTTGGGTGTGTGACTTATTTATTTTTTGGTGGTATTTAATCATCACTCATCACTACGTTTTATTTTTATTTTTCTAAACAAACGAAAATAGACCGAAAATTTGGAAAGAAAATAAAAAGTTTTCTTTGTTTAAGTTATAAAGTTTTGAAAATATTTTTTTTTTCTTCTTCACTGATGGGCGCTTTCAGATAAAAGTAGTCTCTGTGACAGATTCGCGGCAAGATCACTTTACTCAGAAAAACACTCGAAAATACTCCGTTCCCGAGTATTTCTGAGCCTTTTTTGAGGGTTTCAGAGATCAGCCGAGCTGTCTCTAAGTATTTCCGAGGCTCTCCGGTGCCCCCCCCCCACCTCTGGCCACAAACGGTATTGCAAAACTAATTATCTTCATTTTCCATTGACTTCTATGGGGAAATTCGGTTTGATATGCGAGTGCTTTGGATTACAAGCATTCTCCTGGAACGGGTTATCCTCGTAATCCGAGGTTCCACTGTATTTCATAATATGGATAATGTTACTGTGCTGCAAACTGATGAACAATAAACAAATAAAGTATGTATTTCATAAATACTGAAATGTCTCTGTGCTACTATAATTCATACAAAATATTGAGAGTGTCCTTGTGGTCAACGATCAACCTATTGAAGTTCCACAACCATTACCGGCTCGCCAATCTCTGATCTCACAGGGCAGCCCAGGCAGCAGACGGACCCCAACCTCCATGCCGTGCCTGGTGAGCCAGGGACGGAGGTATATGAATATAAAAAACAAAAAAAAAGTGCCCCCATCCCTACAGTAAACCATTGTTCTTGGGGCTCCTTTACATGAATAGAGCCATGACAGGTCCTCTTTATACTCCTTTACATGAATAGAGCCATGACAGGTCCTCTTTATACTCCTTTATACATGCATGGAGCCATGACAGGTCCTCTTTATACTCCTTTATACATGCATGGAGCCATGACAGGTCCTCTTTATACTCCTTTACATGAATAGAGCCATGACAGGTCCTCTTTATACTCCTTTATACATGCATGGAGCCATGACAGGTCCTCTTTGTACTCCTTTACATGTAAAGAGCCATGACAGGTCCTCTTTATACTCCTTTACATGAATAGAGCCATGACAGGTCCTCTTTATACTCCTTTATACATGCATGGAGCCATGACAGGTCCTCTTTATACTCCTTTATACATGCATGGAGCCATGACAGGTCCTCTTTGTACTCCTTTACATGTAAAGAGCCGTGACAGGTCCTCTTTATACTTCTTTACATGTATAGAGCCATGACAGGTCCTCTTTATACTCCTTTACATGTATAGAGCCATGACAGGTCCTCTTTATACTCCTTTACATGAATAGAGCCATGACAGGTCCTCTTTATACTCCTTAATACATGAATAGAGCCATGACAGGTCCTCTTTATACTCCTTTATACATGCATGGAGCCATGACAGGTCCTCTTTATACTCCTTTACATGAATAGAGCCATGACAGGTCCTCTTTATACTCCTTTACATGTATAGAGCCATGACAGGTCCTCTTTATACTCCTTTATACATGCATAGAGCCATGACAGGTCCTCTTTATACTCCTTTACATGAATAGAGCCATGACAGGTCCTCTTTATACTCCTTTATACATGAATAGAGCCAAAACAGGTCCTCTTTATACTCCTTTATACATGCATGGAGCCATGACAGGTCCTCTTTATACTCCTTTATACATGTATAGAGCCATGACAGGTCCTCTTTATACTCCTTTATACATGCATGGAGCCATGACAGGTCCTCTTTGTACTCCTTTACATGTAAAGAGCCATGACAGGTCCTCTTTGTACTCCTTTATACATGTAAAGAGCCATGACAGGTCCTCTTTATACTCCTTTATACATGCATGGAGCCATGACAGGTCCTCTTTGTACTCCTTTACATGTAAAGAGCCATGACAGGTCCTCTTTGTACTCCTTTATACATGTAAAGAGCCATGACAGGTCCTCTTTATACTCCTTTACATGTATAGAGCCATGACAGGTCCTCTTTATACTCCTTTATACATGCATGGAGCCATGACAGGTCCTCTTTATACTCCTTTACATGTATAGAGCCATGACAGGTCCTCTTTATACTCCTTTATACATGCATGGAGCAATGACAGGTCCTCTTTGTACTCCTTTACATGTAAAGAGCCATGACAGGTCCTCTTTATACTCCTTTATACATGCATGGAGCCATGACAGGTCCTCTTTGTACTCCTTTACATGTAAAGAGCCATGACAGGTCCTCTTTATACTCCTTTACATGTAAAGAGCCATGACAGGTCCTCTTTATACTCCTTTACATGTATAGAGCCATGACAGGTCCTCTTTATACTCCTTTATACATGCATGGAGCCATGACAGGTCCTCTTTATACTCCTTTATACATGCATGGAGCCATGACAGGTCCTCTTTATACTCCTTTATACATGCATGGAGCCATGACAGGTCCTCTTTATACTCCTTTATACATGCATGGAGCCATGACAGGTCCTCTTTGTACTCCTTTACATGTAAAGAGCCATGACAGGTCCTCTTTATACTCCTTTACATGTAAAGAGCCATGACAGGTCCTCTTTATACTCCTTTACATGTATAGAGCCATGACAGGTTCTCTTTATACTCCTTTACACATGAATAGAGCCATGACAGGTCCTCTTTATACTCCTTTATACATGCATGGAGCCATGACAGGTCCTCTTTATACTCCTTTATACATGCTTGGAGCCATGACAGGTCCTCTTTAGTTATCATGATATAAAATAATGGATGTGGTGGGCGTGATTTAATTTTTTTCTTGGTACCAGGCAGCACAATGTCTTGGGCCGGCACTGGGCACAGTAGTCGCAATTGATGGGCACACTAGGCAGCAGTTGATGGACACAGTAGCGGCAGTTAATGGGCACACTGGCAGCAATTGATGGGCACAGTGGTGGCAATTTATGGGCACAGCGGCTGCGTTTGATGGGCACAGTGGCTGCGTTTGATGGGTACAGTGGCTGCGTTTGATGGGCACAGTGGCTGCGTTTGATGAGCACAGTGGCTGCGTTTGATGGGTACAGTGGCTGCGTTTGATGGGCACAGTGGCTGCGTTTGATGGGCACAGTGGCTGCGTTTGATGGGCACAGTGGCTGCGTTTGATGGGTACAGTGGCTGCGTTTGATGGGTACAGTGGCTGCGTTTGATGGGTACAGTGGCTGCGTTTGATGGGTACAGTGGCTGCCTTTGATGGGCACAGTGGCCGCGTTTGATGGGTACAGTGGCTGCGTTTGATGGGTACAGTGGCTGCGTTTGATGGGTACAGTGGCTGCCTTTGATGGGCACAGCGGCTGCGTTTGATGAGCACAACGGCTGCGTTTGATGAGGCACAGTGGAGGCAATTTATGGGTAAAGTGGCTGCCGTCCATGGGCACAGTTGTGGTATTTGATGGCACAGTGGCTGCATTTGATGGGGTACATTGGCTGCGTTTGATGGGCACAGCGGCTGCGTTTGATGGGTACAGTGGCTGCGTTTGATGGGCACAGTGGCTGCCTTTGATGGGTACAGTGGCTGCCTTTGATGGGCACAGCGGCTGCGTTTGATGAGCACAACGGCTGCGTTTGATGGGGCACAGTGAAGGCAATTTATGGGTAAAGTGTCTGCCTTCGATGGGCACAGTTGTGGTATTTGATGGCACAGTGGCTGCATTTGATGGGGTACATTGGCTGCGTTTGATGGGCACAGCGGCTGCGTTTGATGGGTACAGTGGCTGCGTTTGATGGGCACAGTGGCTGCCTTTGATGGGTACAGTGGCTGCCTTTGATGGGCACAGCGGCTGCGTTTGATGAGCACAACGGCTGCGTTTGATGGGGCACAGTGAAGGCAATTTATGGGTAAAGTGTCTGCCTTCGATGGGCACAGTTGTGGTATTTGATGGCACAGTGGCTGCATTTGATGGGGCACAGTGGCTGCATTTGATGGGGCACAGTGGCTGCATTTGATGGGCACAGCGGCTGTGTTTTATGGGGCACAGTGGAGGCAATTTATGGGTAAAGTGGCTGTATTTGATGGGCACAGTTGTGGTATTTGATGGCACAGTGGCTGCGTTTGGTTGGGCACAGTGGCTGCGTTTGATGGGGCACAGTGGCTGCGTTTGATTGGGCACAGTGGTGGCAATTTATGGGTACAGTGGCTGCATTTGATGGGCACAGTTGTGGCATTTGATGGGCACAGTGGCTGCAATTGATGGGCACAGTGGCTGCAATTGATGGACACAGTGGCTGCAATTGATGGAAGTGTCTACATTTGATGGCACAGTGGCTGCAATTAATTGGGCACAGTGGCAGCAATTGATGTTTTTTTTTCAGTTTGTTTGCGCCTCCCAATTTTTTTTTTAGCACCAGCCACCACTGGTTGGACTGATCCTATAAGACTTTTGGGCTGATTTACCAAGCCTGTGCGCCAAGACTCATGGTGCACAAGCAGGAGTAAACCTGTTTTTGACATTTACAAAAGAAACACGCTGCCAGTGCAGCGTGTTTCCTCATTTACTAAAGTGCCTAATGCGCCCAGAAGAGGGCGCACAGCACGCCAGTACAGAGCTGGCGTGCGGCATTTAGTAATGTAAACATCGGGGATTCGGGCGGGAGTTTATGAGGGGAGGGAGGGGGGTGATGCAGGGGAAGTGTAGTGACATGTGTTTCAACTTGTGTGGCGGGCCGATTTGAAAGGGAAAGTGACTTTTGGGACCCGATCCCCGTGCCCTTGCAAAGTACGCTAGAACCTCGGAAGGTTCACTTGCATACTGGGCATGCGCAGAGGGAAAAATCGGAGCTCACCGCGCGCCTCTTCAGTACGCCGGGAAATCCTTGGTAAATACCAGGCGGCGTAGCAGTGTTTGCACTGCCTGGAGCGGCGCACGGCAAGCTCCGAGCTGTTCTCGGGCTGCGCTGACACTGAAGGGGAACTCCGCGCCAAATTTCAAATGTGAAACCGGCGCGGCTTCCCCCCCAGGGGTACAATAGGCTCTCCGGCTTGGTCCGGAACGTGAGGGGTTAACCCACGCCAAAATCGGCGTGGGGTTCCCCCCCAGATCCGTACCAAGCCCTCATCCCAGGCATGCAGTCTGGCCGGACAGGAATGGGGGTGGGGACGAGCGAGCGGCCCCCCCCCTCCTGAGCCGTACCAGACCACATGCCCTCGACATGGGGGAGTGTGTGCTTTGGGGGAGGGGGGCGCTGCCCCCCCACCCCAAAGCACTCTTGTCCCCATGTCGATCGGGACAAGAGCCTCTTCCCGACAACCCTAGCCATTGGTTGTCGGGGTATGCGGGCGGGAGCCAATCAGAATCTGGGAGCCCCGTTTAATAATGTGGCCCCCAGATTTCGGGCCCCCACCCTATGTGAATGAGTATGGGGTACATCGTACCCCTACCCATTCACCTGGTGAAGGTGGTTTGAACTTTGAGGGTCTTCTGCCGCCGCCCCCTTCGAATTTTTCGGCCTGGACGGGGGTCGCACATCCCATCCAGGACTTGGACGTGGCGGGCTTCTCGTCGCTGTCTTCTGCCGCTGCCCCCTTCACCACGAAGCTCCGTGCTTGTTTGATGAGGGCAGCGGGCTTCCGTCGTCTTCTCCGGGGCGAGGGTCGTACATCCCACCCCGGATTTCCTCGCCGGCTTCTACTGGGGGCCAGGCCTTCTTTTGCCGTCTTCCGCCGGAGGGCGCCACTCTCCGGGCTTCTCGACGTTGTCTTCCGCCGCGGGGGCCAGGCCTTCTTCTTTGCCGCCCCCTTCGATTTTTTCGGCCTGGACGGGGGTCGCACATCCCATCCAGGACTTGGACGTGGCGGGCTTCTCGTCGCCGTCTTCTGCCGCTGCCCCCTTCACCACGAAGCTCCGTGCTTGTTTGATGAGGGCAGCGGGCTTCCGTCGTCTTCTCCGGGGCGAGGGTCGTACATCCCACCCCGGATTTCGTCGCCGTCTTCTGCCGCTGCCCCCTTCACCACGAAGCTCCGTGCTTGTTTGATGAGGGCAGCGGGCTTCCGTCGCAGTCTTCCGCCGCGGGGTGACACTCGCGGGCTTCTTCTTCCATTCGATGTTGACACGGCGAGGTCCGGCGCTGAAATGCCTTCTGAGCGGCGGGCAAGGACTTATATTGGCATTGGGCGTGGGCGTGGTTATGCCAACATGTGACCTTAACCCATGTGACAGTGATGTCACGTCACATCACTGTCACATGGGTTAAGGTCACATGTTGGCATAACCACGCCCACGCCCAATGCCAATATAAGTCCTTGCCCGCCGCTCAGAAGGCATTTCAGCGCCGGACCTCGCCGTGTCAACATCGAATGGAAGAAGAAGCCCGCGAGTGTCACCCCGCGGCGGAAGACTGCGACGGAAGCCCGCTGCCCTCATCAAACAAGCACGGAGCTTCGTGGTGAAGGGGGCAGCGGCAGAAGACGGCGACGAAATCCGGGGTGGGATGTACGACCCTCGCCCCGGAGAAGACGACGGAAGCCCGCTGCCCTCATCAAACAAGCACGGAGCTTCGTGGTGAAGGGGGCAGCGGCAGAAAACGGCGACGAGAAGCCCGCCACGTCCAAGTCCTGGATGGGATGTGCGACCCCCGTCCAGGCCGAAAAAATCGAAGGGGGCGGCAAAGAAGGCCTGGCCCCCGCGGCAGAAGACAACGTCGAGAAGCCCGGAGAGTGGCGCCCTCCGGCGGAAGACGGCAAAAGAAGCCCTGGCCTCGGGAGGAGCCAGGCAGAAGCGGAGGAGCCCGAGGTGGGGCGACACCCCCGTTGTTCTCCGCTGTTTTCGGCCGGCCCCCCCCGGATGTAAAAGAGCTTCATTTTGGAGTGGGGGCACAGTCGAGCATGGCGGAGAGCATGGGTGGGTGTTTCCCCCCCCCGGCAGAAGACGGCTAGAAGACCGAGGAGTGGCGACGCCCCCGTTGTTCTCCGCCATTCCCGCCGGCCCCCCCCGGATGTAAAAGAGCTTTGTTTGGGGTAGGGGCCTGGCCGAACATGGCGGAGAGCATCGGTGGGGGTCTCTCTCCCCGGCGGAAGGCGGCGGCGAAGACCGGGGGGGGGGTAGGTGTACCCCCGCGGCGGAAGACAACGTCGAGAAGCCCGGAGAGTGGCGCCCTCCGGCGGAAGACGGCGAAAGAAGCCCTGGCCTCGGGAGGAGCCAGGCAGAAGCGGAGGAGCCCGAGGTGGGGCGACACCCCCGTTGTTCTCCGCTGTTTTCGGCCGGCCCCCCCCGGATGTAAAAGAGCTTCATTTTGGAGTGGGGGCACAGTCGAGCATGGCGGAGAGCATGGGTGGGTGTTTCCCCCCCCCGGCAGAAGACGGCTAGAAGACCGAGGAGTGGCGACGCCCCCGTTGTTCTCCGCCATTCCCGCCGGCCCCCCCCCGGATGTAAAAGAGCTTTGTTTGGGGTAGGGGGCCTGGCCGACCATGGCGGAGAGCATCGGTGGGGGTCTCTCTCCCCGGCGGAAGGCGGCGGCGAAGACCGGGGGGGGGGTAGGTGTACCCCCCCGGCGGAAGGCGGCGGCGAAGACCGGTGCGGGGCTGGAGCCCCCCCGGCAGAAAACGTCTGGAAGACCGAGGGGCTCCGCCCCCGTTGTTCTCTGCTTCTTTCGGCCGGCCCCCCCCGGATCTGAAAGAGCTTATTTTGGGGTGGGGGCCTGGCTGGACATGGCGGAGATCATCGGTGGGTGTCCCCCCCCGGCAGAAGACGGCGAAGCCCGGGGCCCAATGGGCTGGTGGTGGGGGGTCCCGGCAGAAGACCCCCGGAGCTGACTAATAAATTATTTTTTTCTGTGTGTTTTTTTTTGTTTACACTTTTCCACCCGGTGAATGGGTAGGGGTACGATGTACCCCATACTCATTCACATAGGGTGGGGGGCCAGAATCTGGGGGCCCCCTTAATATAGGGGGCTCTCAGATTCTGATAAGCCCCCCGCCCGCATACCCCGACAACCAACGGCCAGGGTTGTCGGGAAGAGGCTCTTGTCCCTTTCGACATGGGGACAAGAGTGCTTTGGGGTGGGGGGGCAGTGCCCCCCTCCCCCACAGCACACACTCCCCCATGTCGAGGGCATGTGGTCTGGTACGGCTCAGGAGGGGGGGGGGCGCTCGCTCGTCCCCACCCCCATTCCTGTCCGGCCAGACTGCGTGCCTGGGAGAAGGGTTTGGTCTGGATCTGAGGGGGAACCCCACGCCGTTTTTTGGCGTGGGTTTAACCCCTTATGTTCCAGATCAAATCTAAGAGCCTGTTGTGCACCAGAAGGGGGACCCCCACGCCGTTTTTTTTTTCTAATTTGGGGTGGAGTTCCCCTTTATCCCGGTCCTGTCAGGGGGGGGGGGAATGCCTGCTCGTCTGTCCCTACAATGTATGAACAGCGATCTGTCATTTCCCCTACACAGTCCCACCCCCTTTACAGTTAGAACACACCCAGGTAACATATTCAACCCCTTCCGCGCCCCTAGTGTTAACCCCTTCCCTGCCAGTGTCATTTTTATAGTAAGCAATGCATTGATATACCATTGCTCGCTACAAAAATGCCAAATCTCACAAAAATGTGTCCGCCACAATGTCGCATTAGACAGAAAAAACAAATGATAGCCACCATTACTAGTAAAACAAAAAATTATTCAAAAAAAACCCATAAGACCAACCCCTACTTAGAACTTTTGCCCAAACCAATCAAACGCTTATTGTGATTTTTTGCAACCAAAAAGATGTCCAAGAATACTTATCGGCCTAAACTGAGGGCAAACATTTTTTGAATATATTTTGGGGGAGATTTATTATAGCAAACCGTAAAAAAGATGTTTTTTTAGTTACCAAATTGTCGCTATAGTTTTGGGTCAAGCAAAAATAAGAAAAAACGCAGAGGTGATCAAATACCACCAACAAAAAAAAAAAAATTGAATTTTTAGGGGGGGGGGGGGGGGAGGATGAGGACGCCCAATTTTTTTGGGGGCCACGTCGCACAACCACGCAATTGTCAGTCAAAATGACGCAGTGTTGAAATGCAAAAAATGGCCCCGTCAGTGACCAGTAATATGCTCTGGGGCTCAAGTGGTTACAAATTAAGAATACACTAAAGTTAGCCCAATTTATGGCCATAATGTGAAAGATGATGTTACACCGAGTAAATAGATACCCAACATGTTACACTTTAATATTGCACACACTCATGGAATGGCGCCAAACTTCAGTACTTGAAAATACCCATAGGCAACGCTTTTTTATGTGTTTCAGGTTACCAGTTTAGATTTACAGAGGAGCTCTAGTGCTAAAAGTATTGCTCTCGCTCTAACGTACGCTATGATACCTCACATGTGGGGTTTGAACGGGGGTTCAATATGTGGGCGGGGCTTACACATTTAAGGCCCGCCCCCATATATGGAAACATTCTTCAAACCACACATGTGAGGTATCATAGCGTGCGTAACAGCAAGAGGAATATTTATAGCACTAGACCTCATCTGTAAATCTAAACTGGTAACCGGAAACAATAAAAATGCTGCTTGTTCGCTTCTGACTGCGAGCTACTAGGGACAGGGGCGTTTAAATTATTACTATTTAGGTTTGTTACGTAAAAATTCTATAAGACCTCCCGTTCAGCTTGTAAAGCATCACTTCAGGGGGACCAAAAAAAAATTTAACACCTCTAATGCTTTCATCCGCCATTGCAGATTTGATTCTGGTACTGCATTTCGAGTGAACTGGGCATGCTCGAACAGTTAGAAAAAGAAGTTGGAAGTTTCATCCTGAAAATGACTTGCATCTTTCTGAGCATGCTCAGAAAGCTCTTTTTTTGGCTTAGTAATTTAAGGACATCCTTAACAGGTGTAAGCAGTTCCAAGTGCACACAAACTAGAGGCTGACATTTCTTCATGTGTTTCCAATTGGTTCATTAGCACACATGTTATAAAAAGCGTGGATACTGCACGTGTCAGCTGCCCCTCAGAGGGGGCAGATTTGCTGGCTGGAAGTAATGGCGGAGTGAAACAGAGATGTTTTGGAGCAAGTTTTGTATTTTTTGATGTTTTCTCTGCTACATAATTTTGCTAAATGTTTCTCAAGATGTTAATGACTAATGTTTTAATCCTGTGGGTCTATCCTGTTATTTCAAAAGCATGATTTATTTTCCAATGACTGTGAAATAAACGTTGGTCTTTTTTGTTTTTAGGTGTTTTTATATATTTTTGGTGTGTTTATTTGTAATTTTTTGTTTTGCTTTCCTTGTTTTGTGGACCAATAAAATTTACTTTCAAATTTTGAAGTTTGTTTTGTGATTATTTTTTTCCTGCTATGGATTTCAACCGCTGCAGCTGAACTAGTTTGGGCCTAAACCATCAAGTGTGATTTGTCTCTAAGCTCTTTCCTGGTGTGTATGCATGAAATGTTTAGTCACCAGAAAAGGAAGGACAAAGCGGTAAGTAATGTTTCCTAGAACTGATGTCCAGACTGACTTTTTAAAGCACATGTGCAAGATGTAGGAAAAGCTGCAAACAGGGCCTGTTGGAGGGGGGGGGGGGGGGGTGGTGTGTTTTTTTTGGACAGGCTTGAAGTGCTGATTTACAGCGCTGTGCTTGAAACTAGCACAAGACAATCCTATTCTAATTGTGGGTTGTTTGAGGGAAGCCAATTGAGTGTTAGAACCCCTGCTAGTGTTTTTAGGTTGGGCTTTGTGTCCCTTTTCCTAAAATTGGCTTCACTTCCTGTCACACAGCTGAACAGGAAGTGAGGTTAAAACCCTACCAATGGTCTTTTCTTTGGGACACAGGTCAATCTAACTAGTGTCACCATTAAGCAAATTGCACTGCAGTGTACACCCCAAATGATTAGTTACTTTGGGGTTTAGTAAAGGCAAAGCCGCTCTGCAGTAGAAGCGTAGGCAATGAAAATCAGAAGGGAAGCACTGATGGTTTTTACTTCCAATCCCGCCAAGTTTTGAGTTTTCTTCCTTGCTTGTCCACTTGTAGTGCAAAGTGGATTTGCCTTTAGTAAATGGACCCCAAAGTCCAAGATTCCTACTAATTTGGGGTGTACACAGCAAAATGCAATTTCCAAAATGGGAAACTATTTATATTGATCTGTGTGTCCCCAACAAAACATTACTCAGGTGTTTCCCTCACTTCCTGTTTGGCTGTGTGGCAGGAAGTGAATGAATTAAGTAGAAAGTGACAACATTTGTGAGGTGTCTTTACCCTATCAGGGGTGCAGGCATCCCCAAAACAAACATGAAAATAGTTGATTTAACATTGGGTGGTGTTTGTGGGGGTCCCTAACACACATTCATACATATTAGCAACGCTGGATCCTGGCCTATTGGCATGGTTATATTTTCTTAAGCCTCTCAATAAAATGATCTGAAATTTGGGGTTAAACTGGAACAATAATCATCACTTTTATTTTTTGGATTTCTTTCATTTTGGATAGAGTTGGTGGGGGGGGGGGGGTTAGAAGCTCTGTCAGTTTATTTTGTATTATCCCTGTCCGTTTGGGGAGATTGGCCTTCACTTCCTGCCCCATAGCCAAACAGGAAGTGATCGAAAAAGTAGGCAAATTAAGGGCCCCCCCAAGTCCCCCCCCACAGAACTTGTGTGTGTCCCCTGAAAATTCCTGGGTGGGTCATAAAAAAACAGGGTGTGGCCTTGACAGGAAGGGTGGGTCATTTTTCTATTAGGGGGGTGCCAAAATTTGGTCAGGCCTAGGGCAGCACAAAACCTAAATCTCCTACTGCACATTAGGGCTTATTTAGACAGGATCCAATTTACAGCATGTTTTTAGATTGTGGGAGGAAACCCGCACAGGGAGAACATGCAAACTCCAGGCAGATAGTGTCACGGGTGGGATTCGAACCAGCAACCCTTTTGCTGCTAGGTGAACATGCTACACACTACGCTACTGTGCTGAACGAACATGATCGCAGCTGAAAGCATGAGATGTTTTTTTTTTTACCAATTCCATGCTTTCCAGCCTGGAGGACAGATGTGGGGTCTAATTGACCCCGCCTTTCTCTATAAAGAGGACCTGTCACACACTAGTCCTATTACAAGGGATGTTTACATTCCTTGTAATAGGAAGAAAAGTGAAAAATAATACAAACAAAGGGACAAACAAGTGCAAAAAATAAAATATTAAGTAAAAAAATAAAATAACAAAGGAATTTAAATGCTCCTGTCCCTAGTAGCTCGCACTCAGAAGCGAACACGCATGCAAGTCCCACCCACATATGTAAACATCCTTCAAACCCCACATGTGAGGTATCATAGCGTGCGTTAGAGCGAGAGCAATAATGTTAGCACTAGACCTCCTCTGTAACTCAAAAGTGGTAACCTGAGAAAAAAAGTCAAGCGTTGCCTATGGAGATTTTTAATAACGAAGTTTAGCGCCATTCCATGAGTGTGCGCAATATGAAAGCGTGACAAGTTAGGTATCTATTTACTCGGTGTAACATCATCTTTTACCTTATCCCTAAAAATTGGGCTAGCTTTACTGCTTTCTTATTTTGTCATTCATGAAACAGGTTTTTTTTTTGGAAAGCCAAAAAAAAAAAAAACGTTAGAAAATTTTTGGCACAAATACTGTTGGAAATGTGTCCGAAAAAATGGCCGCCACTTTATTCCCTAGGGTGTTTGTTAATAAAATATATATAATGTTTGGGGGTCCTGAGTAAGTTTCAAGGAAGAAAATATAATTGTTACATGAAGGAGAGAAGTGCCAGAATAGGCGCGGTATGGAAGTGGTTAAAGTGCACCAATAAAAGTGAAAAATTCCTTGAAATTTCGTACCATGGGGGGGGGGAGGCAATTAGGGGCGCCATCAGGAATTATGGGGCCCCTTACACAGCTTCAGGCATGGGCCCCCTGGAGCAGAGAACCGGGGGGGGTGCTGCCGCATGAAATTGAGAAGCGGGGGGGGGGGGGTGGTGCCACAAATTGAGGAGCGGAGGGGCCCTTTACAAAAATTTTGACAGAAATAAGAAATAAAGAAAAATATATATAAAAAAGGGGGGTAGCCATCCGGGGCCCTGGGGACCTCTGTGCTCTTTATCAAATAAAAATACAAAAGAGAGAAAATACATATATATATATTTTTTAAATATAACATTTATCGAAAAAAAGTAAAAAATCAAGGGGGTAGCCTTCCAGGGCCCTGGGGACCTCTGGGCCCTTTCCTTAAAAAAAACAAAAAAAAATAGATTAAAAAAATATATATATTTTTTTAAATATATATATTTTATTTTAAAAAAAGGGCTTGCCATCTGGGGCCCTTAGTGGCCTCCGGGCCCCTGGGGACCTTCGGAGCCCTTAAACAAAAAAAAAAATATTTTTTTTTGTTTTAGGGTGGTTCCCATCCGGGCCCCTGGGGGCCCCTGGGGACCCCCGGGCGGTGTAATGCCTGTACCCCCCTAATGGCGGCCCTGCAGGTGTACTGCCTGTACCCCCCTGATGGCGGCCCTGGGTGTAATGTCAGCATGTGAAAAATGACATTCTGAAGGAAAAAAGCCATTTAAAACTGACTCGAGGCTATAATGAATTGTCAGCTCTTGGAATTTGCAGGAGAATTCATTCATTAAAAACACCAAAAAAAAAGCGTGGGGGTCCCCCCAAATTCAATAACCAGACCCTTTAGGTCTGGTATGGATATTAAGGGGAACCCCGCCATCAATTTTTAAAAAAAATGACGTGGGGTTCCCCCCAAATATCCATAACCAGACCCTTCAGGTCTGGTGTGGAATTTAAGGGGAACTCCACTCCAAATTTAAAAAAAAATGGCGTGGAGTCCCCCCTAAAATCCACACCAGACCCCTTATCCGAGCACGTTGACCTGGCCGGCCGCAGAAAAGAGGGGGGGACAGAGCGCGGCCCCCCCCCTCTCCTGAACCGCACCAGGCCACATGCCCTCAACATTGGGAGGGTGTTTTGGGGGGCACGTTGATGAGGACAAGGGTCTCTTCCCCACAACCCTTGCCCGGTGGTTGTGGGGGTCTGCGGGCAGGAGGCTTATCGAAATCTGGAAGACCCCTTTAACAAAGGGGCCCCCCAGATCCCGGCCCCCCCCCTGTGTGAAAAGGTAATGGGGTACCTTGTACCTCTACCATTTCACGAGAAAAAAAATGTAAAGGGTTAAAAAAGACAAGAGCCGGTTTTTGACAAGTCCTTTATTATCTTCTTTCTTCTTTTCTTCGGGTTTCTTCTTCCTCCTTCTTCCTCTGCTTCTGTCTTGGGTCTTCTATTCCCGCATCTTGCCCGGCGTGTTCTTCCATCTTCTTCCGCTGTCCTTCTCGTCCGCATCTTCTTCTTGTTCTTCTTCTTCGCTGGAGCGGCCGCTTCCAATTGAAATCCCCGCTGTCTGCCGGACCACGCCCCCCCCTCTGACGCCACGGGCGAGCTCTTAGGAGTGTGCTGCCAGTGCGTCAGAGGGGGGCGTGGTCACAAGTGAGAGGGCGGGCAATTCAATTTGAAGCTCGTGCGCGGCTTTTTCTTTGCCAGAGTCGCCGCTTCCAATTGAATTGCCCGCTTTCTGGAACATGTGACCACGCCCCCCTCTGACGCACAGGCACCACACGGGGACTTTCCTAAGAGCTTGCCCGTGGCGTCAGAGGGGGGGGCGTGGTCCGGCAGACAGCGGGGATTTCGATTGGAAGCGGCCGCTCCGGCGAAGAAGAAGAAGAAGGAGAAGATGCGGACGAGAAGGACAGCGGAAGAAGATGGAAGAACACGCCGGGCAAGATGCGGGAATAGAAGACCCAAGACAGAAGCAGAGGAAGAAGAAGATGGAGGAGGAAGAAACCCGAAGGAAAGAAGAAAGAAGATAATAAAGGACTTGTCAAAAACCGGCTCTTGTCTTTTTTTACACTGACACTTTTTTTTTCTCGTGAAATGGTAGAGGTACAAGGTACCCCATTACCATTTCACACAGGGGGGGGGCCGGGATCTGGGGGGCCCCTTTGTTAAAGGGGTCTTCCAGATTTCGATAAGCCTCCTGCCCGCAGACCCCCACAACCACCGGGCAAGGGTTGTGGGGAAGAGACCCTTGTCCTCATCAACATGGGGACAAGGTGTTTTGGGGGGCACCCCAAAACACCCTCCCAATGTTGAGGGCATGTGGCCTGGTGCGGTTCAGGAGAGGGGGGGGGCCGCGCTCTGTCCCCCCCTCTTTTCTGCGGCCGGCCAGGTCAACGTGCTCGGATAAGGGGTCTGGTGTGGATTTTAGGGGGGACTCCACGCCATTTTTTTTTAAATTTGGAGTGGAGTTCCCCTTAAATTCCACACCAGACCTGAAGGGTCTGGTTATGGATATTTGGGGGGAACCCCACGTCATTTTTTTTAAAAAATTGACGGCGGGGTTCCCCTTAATATCCATATCAGACCTAAAGGGTCTGGTTATTGAATTTGGGGGGACCCCCACGCTTTTTGTTTTCGTTTTTTTATGAATGAATTCTCCTGCAATTGCCGGGAGCCGACAATTCATTATTGCCGCGAGTCAGTTTTAAATGGCTTTTTTTTTTTTTTTTTTTTTTTTTTTCAGAATGTCATTTTGTGCAAAGACATATTTCTAACCGCAGGAAAAGTGCGCTTTATTCACCTGCTGACACCCCCCCCCCCCCCATGGTACGAATTTTAAAATAATTATTCAAATGACGTGGGGGTCCCCCCAAATTCAATAACCAGACCCTTCAGGTCTGATATGGATATTAAGTGGAACCCCGCCATCAATTTTTAAAAAAAATGACGTGGGGGTCCCCCCAAATATCCATAACCAGACCCTTCGGGTCTGGTGTGGAATTTAAGGGGAACTCCACCCCAAATTAAAAAAAAAATGGCGTGGAGTCCCCCCTAAAATCCACACCAGACCCCTTATCCGAGCACGTTGACCTGGCCGGCCGCAGAAAAGAGGGGGGGACAGAGCGCGGCCCCCCCCCTCTCCTGAACCGCACCAGGCCACATGCCCTCAACATTGGGAGGGTGTTTTGGGGTGCCCCCCAAAACACCTTGTCCCCATGTTGATGAGGACAAGGGTCTCTTCCCCACAACCCTTGCCCGGTGGTTGTGGGGGTCTGCGGGCGGAAGGCTTATCGAAATCTGGAAGACCCCTTTTACAAAGGGGCCCCCCAGATCCCGCCCCCCCCCCTGTGTGAAATGGTAATGGGGTACACTGTACCTCTACCATTTCACGAGAAAAAAAATGTAAAGGGTTAAAAACGACAAGAGCCGGTTTTTGACAAGTCCTTTATTATCTTCTTTCTTCTTTCCTTCGGGTTTCTTCTTCCTCCTCCTTCTTCTTCCTCTGCTTCTGTCTTGGGTCTTCTATTCCCGCATCTTGCCCGGCGTGTTCTTCCATCTTCTTCCGCTGTCCTTCTCGTCCGCATCTTCTCCTTCTTGTTCTTCTTCGCCGGAGCGGCCGCTTCCAATCGAAATCCCCGCTGTCTGCCGGACCACGCCCCCCCTCTGACGCCACGGGCGAGCTCTTAGGAAAGTCCCCGTGTGGTGCCAGTGCGTCAGAGGGGGGCGTGGTCACATGTTCCAGAAAGCTGGCAATTCAATTGGAAGCGGCGACTCTGGCAAAGAAAAAGCCGCGCACGAGCTTCAAATTGAATTGGCCGCCCTCTGACATGTGACCACGCCCCCCTCGGACGCACTTGCAGCACACTCCTAAGAGCTTGCCCGTGGCGTCAGAGGGGGGGGGCGTGGTCCGGCAGACAGCGGGGATTTCAATTGGAAGCGGCGCCTCCGGCGAAGAAGAAGAAGGAGAAGAAGATGCGGACGAGAAGGACAGCGGGAGGAACAGAAGATGGAAGAACACGCCGGGCAAGATGCGGGAATAGAAGACCCAAGACAGAAGCAGAGGAAGAAGAAGGAGGAGGAAGAAGAAACCCGAAGGAAAGAAGAAAGAAGATAATAAAGGACTTGTCAAAAACCGGCTCTTGTCTTTTTTAACCCTTTACATTTTTTTTCTCGTGAAATGGTAGAGGTACAAGGTACCCCATTACCATTTCACACAGGGGGGGGGCCGGGATCTGGGGGGCCCCTTTGTTAAAGGGGTCTTCCAGATTTCGATAAGCCTCCTGCCCGCAGACCCCCACAACCACCGGGCAAGGGTTGTGGGGAAGAGACCCTTGTCCTCATCAACATGGGGACAAGGTGTTTTGGGGGGCACCCCAAAACACCCTCCCAATGTTGAGGGCATGTGGCCTGGTGCGGTTCAGGAGAGGGGGGGGGCCGCGCTCTGTCCCCCCCTCTTTTCTGCGGCCGGCCAGGTCAACGTGCTCGGATAAGGGGTCTGGTGTGGATTTTAGGGGGGACTCCACGCCATTTTTTTTTTAATTTGGAGTGGAGTTCCCCTTAAATTCCACACCAGACCCGAAGGGTCTGGTTATGGATATTTGGGGGGAACCCCACGTCATTTTTTTTAAAAAATTGACGGCGGGGTTCCCCTTAATATCCATACCAGACCTAAAGGGTCTGGTTATTGAATTTGGGGGGACCCCCACGCTTTTTTTTCCCTTTTTTTAATGAATGAATTCTCCTGCAATTGCCGGGAGCCGACAATTCATTATAGCCGCGAGTCAGTTTTAAATGGCTTTTTTCCTTTGAAAAATGACATTTTGTGCAGAGACAGTTCTAACCACGGGAAACATGCGCTTTTTCACATGCTGACATTAGAGACCCCCATAGTACGAAATTTAAAGGAAAATTACACTTTTATTATTGCACTTTTAGCATTATTAAAATCACTGCTCCCGAAAAAACGGCCGTTTTAAAAAATAAAAAAAGCATTGGTACATGTCCCCTGGGGCAGGACTGAGGTCCCCAAACACTTTTTAGGACAAAACTTGCAGATTAGCCTTTAAAATTCACAATTAAGATTTCCCCCCATAGACTTATACAGGGAGTTCGGCGGCGGCTTTACTTATCAATCACATCGCGCTGCTGCTGCCGCCGGTTCATGCGCCTAATTAGGGATTCATCCAGCGCACTAATTAAGGCATGTACCGGCGCAGCGCAGATTCATTAGTAAATCAGCCCCTTTATCTTCCATTTCTGGTATAGTTCAGATATGTACGGTTCTCTTTAATGACGGTCACATTCCCAGACAACGCAGCAGAAGACGGGCGGCTGTGGGTCGTTTCCATACTCCGTAATCTGCACAGACACAAAAATTCCCACCAGATTTCGTAAATCACCAACCCATGTGACCCGAGGAGGACAGAACAGGAACTGAGAACACATCTCTGTCATTTCTGTTTTCTTCAGAACCAGAAGAGTCTGTCCTGTAGTCATGTCCAACGATGACTGGACCTCAGAGGCACAGAACCGTCCCCCAGAACCGTCCCCCAAAACCGTCCCCACAAAGTTGGGAGCATGAAACTGTCCAAAATGTTTTGGTATGCCGACGCCTTAAAGTGGTTGTAAACCCTTACAGACCACCTATACCTACAGGTAAGCCTAGATTAAGGCCTACCTGTAGGTGCAACAAATATCTCCTAGACCTACACGCAGGGGTGGGCTGGGCCGGGGGGCAGGGTGGAAAAATTTCCCCCCAGACCATCTAACTTATATGCAAAGCGGCCGGCAGTCGCCCGCTGCCAATTTTTTTTTTCTGTGAGGAAGTAAGCCAAGGGGCATGCCTGCGGCATCTGGCTGCATGCTGTAGCTTCTGGGAATTGTCTACGCAAGCGCCCAGTGATTGGTCGACCAGGGTCACGTTCTGCCGCACACTGTGGGATTCTGGGATTTGGAGTTCACACGAGCGCCCTGCGATTGGCTCGGCGGAGCTGGTCATGTGTTGATGCGGCCAGGCGGGGCTGGTCTGTGGGTGATCATCCCGTCTCTGTCAGCCCACCCCTCTCTGTCAGCTCACCGCTCTCTGTCAGCTCACTCCCCTCTGTCAGCCCACCCCTCTCTGTCAGCTCACCGCTCTCTGTCAGCTCACTCCCCTCTGTCAGCCCACCCCCCTCTCTCAGCCCACCCTCTCTGTCAGCCCACCCCTCTCTGTCAGCTCACCGCTCTCTGTCAGCTCACTCCCCTCTGTCAGCCCACCCCCCTCTCTCAGCCCACCCTCTCTGTCAGCCCACCCCTCTCTGTCAGCTCACCCCTCTCTGTCAGCTCACCTCCCTCTGTCAGCCCACCCCCCTCTGTCAGCCCATTCCCTCTCTGTCCACCCGTCCCTCTGTCAGCCCACCCCCCTCTGTCAGCCCACCCCTCTCTGTCAGCCCACCCCTCTCTGTCAGCTCACCCCTCTCTATCAGCTCATCCCCCTCTGTCAGCCCACCCCCTCTGTCAGCCCACCCCCCTCTGTCAGCCCATTCCCTCTCTGTCCGCCTGTCCCTCTGTCAGCCCACCCCTCTCTGCCCGCCTGTCCTTCTTTCAGCCTACCCCTCTCTTTCAGCCCACCCCTCTCTGTCCACCCGTCCCTCTGTCAGCCCACCTCCCTCTGTCAACCCATCCCTCTCTGTCCGTCGTTCCTCTCTGTCCACCCGTCCTTCTTTCAGCCCACCCACCTCTGTCAGCCCATACCTCTATGTCCGCCCATTTCTCTGTCAGCCCACCCCCCTCTGTCCGTCCGTCTGTCCCTCTCTCAGCCCACCCACCTCTGTCAGCCTACCCCCCTCTGTCAGTCCATCCCTCTCTGTCCACCCATCACCTCTCTGTCTGCCCACCCCCCTCTGTCAGCTCACTCCCCTCTGTCAGCTCACCCCCCCCCCCTTTGTCAGCTCAACCCTCTCTGTCTTCATGTCTCCTCTCTGTCTGCCCATCCCCCTCTGTCAGTCCACCCCCCTCTGTCAGTCCACCCCCTCTGTCAGCTCACTTAATTATTTTAATAATAATTAAAAAATAAAAGCTAATGGCAAAGCTAAAAAAAAAAAAGCTGAAATACCTAGCAACAACTGATGCAACAGATGATAGTTTTCTCTCTTGGCTAATAAAAGAAATGCCGAAGCTCAAAAACATGCGTGTAAAAACGCACCGAAATCACACATAAAAACGCACAACAAACGCTAAGAAAACGCTCTCAGACGCTACGCTCGGGGTGTGAACGCAGCCTGAATCTTCCTGCGGTCAAGAAAAAAAAAAACATCCGGTCTGCTGGAGGCCCGACACCGGCGTGATTAAATCCAAAGGAAATTGGGGTGCCGCCGCCGCCGCCGCTGCTGTGCGTAAGCAAAACTAAGCCAATGGATGTCTCCCCCCTTTTTTTTTCTTTTTTTTTTTGTTAATTTATTATTACCAAAGACCAGCCGGCCTGAAATAGAAAAAAATATTTATATTTTTTATTTCAGCTGTACATTTCTTGTCATTGCCATGGTCACCGCCAGAAAGAACCCCAAAATAAATCCTCCTACTCCTGACAGATACGTGTGAGGAGCGATGCGACGTCCTGAATCGTCAGCGCCATCTAGTGGCCACAATGCAGCGGAGTTTTCTCAATGCGCTACTGGCGCGCTCCGGCGACATTCTATTACGGGACGTTTCGTGAACAAGTTGCACAAATGTTTCTGGCATTTATGCAACGAATTAATTATTTTATTAAACCTAAATCATACAGACAGTGGGGCTGATTTACTAACGGCAAAACGGCTGTTCACTTTGCGAAATCCCCCCCCCCCCCTCTCAAGCTTAGGGAATGTGATGAATTTTTCACCATTGCGAAGAATGCCCAATCAGATGCAAGGAAAATTAAAAATATGGCATTTTCTTGCCTGCACACGATTGGACGATGGAAGTCGGTGACACCCGGAGGGACTCGGAGATGCTCAGTTTCCTGAGTGTCTCAGAGCGTCTCCGGGTGTCCCCGAGTGTCTCAGAGCGTCTCCGAGAGTCTCTGGGTGCTCAGAGTGTCTCAGAGTGTCTCAGGGTGTCTCAGAGAATCTCTGAGCGTCTCCGAGAGTCTCTGGGTGCTCAGAGTGTCTCAGAGTGTCTCAGAGTGTCTCAGGGTGTCTTAGGGTGTCTCCGGGTGTCTCCGAGTGTCTCAGAGCGTCTCCGAGTGCTCAGGGTGTCTCAGGGTGTCTCAGGGTGTCTCAGAGAATCTCTGAGCGTCTCCGAGAGTCTCTGGGTGCTCAGAGTGTCTCAGAGTGTCTCAGAGTGTCTCAGGATGTGTTAGGGTGTCTCCAGGTGTCTCCGAGTGTCTCAGAGTGTCTCAGGGTGTCTCAGAGAATCTCAGAGCATCTAAGAGCATCTCTGAGTATTTCTGAGTGTCTCCGAGCGTGTCCGAGTGTCTCAGAGTGTCTGTGAGTGTCTCCTAGCATCTCAGAGTGTCTCCAAGCGTCTCTGAGCATCTCAGAGTATCTCAGAGTCTCTCAGAGCATCTCAGAGTGTCTCAGAGCATCTCAGAGCGTCTCAGTGCGTCTCAGAGCATCTCCAAGTGTCTCAGTGCATCTCAGAGTGTCTCAGAGCATCTCAGAGTATCTCAGAGTGTCTCAGAGCATCTCCAAGTGTCTCAGAGCAACTCAGAGTATCTCAGAGTGTCTCCGAGCGTGTCCGAGTGTCTCAGAGTGTCTGTGAGTGTCTCCTAGCATCTCAGAGTGTCTCCAAGCGTCTCTGAGCATCTCAGAGTATCTCAGAGTGTCTCAGTGCATCTCAGAGTGTCTCAGAGCATCTCAGAGTGTCTCAGAGCATCTCCAAGTGTCTCAGTGCATCTCAGAGTGTCTCAGAGCATCTCAGAGTATCTCAGAGCATCTCCAAGTGTCTCAGTGCATCTCAGAGTGTCTCAGAGCATCTCAGAGTATCTCAGAGCATCTCCAAGTGTCTCAGTGCATCTCAGAGCGTCTCAGAGTGTCTCAGAGCATCTCCAAGTGTCTCAGTGCATCTCAGAGTGTCTCAGAGCATCTCAGTGTGTCTCAGAGTGTCTCAGAGTGTCTCAGAGCATCTCAGTGTGTCTCAGAGCATCTCCCCGGCGCCCCCCCCCACCTCTGGCCACATGCGGTACTGCACATACAAGCAATGACAGGAAAATGAGGAAACTGGCTTTGAAATACGAGTGCTTTGGATTACAAGCATTCTCCTGGAAGGGATTATCCGAGGTTCCACTGTCTATACATTGCAGTTTGCAGGGGCAGAGCTTGCCGGGATTATAGATGAAGATATCGGCCATAAGCCCCGTCATTGTTTTTAAAACCGGCGCTTTTTGAAGCGTGTTCCCTTGTAATAGGAAATGCGTGTGACAGGTCCTCTTTATGGAGAGAGGCGGGGTCAATAAGACCTCCCCCTCCGCCCACATCTCCCCTCCAGGCTGGAAAGCATGAGATTGGGGAAAATAAATCTCATGCGGCTTTGTTTCCTTCCGGGTAAAAGTTTGTCGCCATTCCCACGAGCGGGCGCAATTTTGAAGCGTGACGTGTTGGGTATCAATTTACTCGGCGTAACATCATCTTTCACAATATAAAAAAAAATTGGGCTAACTTTACAATTTTTTTATTAAAAAAACGTATTTTGTCCCCAAAAAAGTGCGCTTGTAAGACCGCTGCGCAAATACGGTGTGACAGAAAGTGTTGCAACGCCCGCCATTTTATTCTCTAGGGTGTTAGAATAAAAAAATATATATATATATAAAATGTTTGGGGGGTTCTAATTGGAGGGAAGGAGATGGCGGTGAAAACAGACAGGGGAAGCTCCATTAGAATTGCTGGTTTACTTGTCACGCCAATCGGCCACCACAAGATGGCGCCAGATCACAGAAGGAAGCTTAGGCCTGCAAAAGGGCGCAAAGCCGCGGCCTCAATTACCGGCCGGCGGGGGGAGGTAGGTGCGCCCCCACCTCCCCCCGCTTGCGCGATCGCGTCGGCCGGTAATTGAGGCCGCGGCTTTGCGCCCTTTTGCAGGCCTAAGCTTCCTTCCCCGGGCGACAGGCCGCTAATTCTAGTCGCAGTTGCGCCCGGACTTTGTCGAACCCTGGTAGGAGATTAATAAATTCCTGGGACTATACACAGTGTTTCATCTGAAAATTTACTTGTCATGCCAATCGGCCACCACAAGATGGCGCCAGATCACAGAAGGAAGCTTAGGCCTGCAGAAGGCCGCAAAGCCGCGGCCTCAATTACCGGCCGGCGGGGGAGGTAGGTGCGCCCCCACCTCCCCCCGCTCGCGTCGGCCGGTAATTGAGGCCGCGGCTTTGCGCCCTTTTGCAGGCCTAAGCTTCCTTCCCCGGGCAACAGGTCGCTAATTCTAGTCGCAGTTGCGCCCGGACTTTGTCGAACCCTGGTAGGAGATTAATAAAATCCTGGGACTATACACAGTGTTTCACCTGAAAATTTACTTGTCATGCCAATCGGCCACCACAAGATGGCGCCAGATCACAGAAGGAAGCTTAGGCCTGCAGAAGGCCGCAAAGCCGCGGCCTCAATTACCGGCCGGCGGGGGGAGGTAGGTGCGCCCCCACCTCCCCCCGCTTGCGCGATCGCGTCGGCCGGTAATTGAGGCCGCGGCTTTGCGCCCTTTTGCAGGCCTAAGCTTCCTTCCCCGGGCAACAGGTCGCTAATTCTAGTCGCAGTTGCGACCGGGCGCCCGGACTTTGTCGAACACTGGTAGGAAATTAATAAATTCCTGGGACTATACACAGTGTTTCATCTGAAAATTGAAATGATGTCTCCACTCGGGCTCTTCCTATTGGTTCTTCTTTGTCCTTCTTCTTTATTATTGACCTTTGCTCTTTGTTTGGAGTTTCCCCTCTAAAAAAAACTCTCAGCTGTCTAGCCATAGCTCCACCCACCCGACCGTCGCGATCAGAATTACGTTCACCAATGAGGATCTGCCCTGAGAATGTTTCTCTAGATTTCCACAGCGTTGGTCTAAAAATATCCGGTGAGTCCAAAACGGGGAATCGGCCCACATTTCCCACATTCAGTCCATCGGACCTGAGAGGTCACTTCCCCCGAAATATCGCAGAAGGGAGGCTCTGTGACAACCGGGGAGGTCAGCTGACTCTTTCTTCCCGGGTCACTTTAGGGGCGGACCCAGGGTTGTTTGAAGGAATTTGGGGGCCCCAAGCAAAATGGGGGCCCCCAAGCACCCCCCCCCCACGCAAAGCTTACGTTAGCGCTTCACAAATTTTTTACACCCATGTTCTTACTCCCCCCCCCCCCTCTCCCTAGTCCCTATGTTTTTCTATTCTCACCTCCCCTTCTTCCCTGTAGGCTGCCGCTGTAGCGTGGCCGAGCTCCTCTTCCTCCCGTCACTCCGGTGTTCTATCATTATGGGTCCCCAGTCCCCTATTAGGTAGTTCCCGGGCTGGGCCGGGTACCGCGCGGTACAGGAGATTCAGTTTCCTGTGTTCCTGGCCGGACAGAAAGGAAGTGAGTACTCAGTGTGCACTTCCTGTCAGTCCGGCCAGGAACAGGAAACCGAATCTCCTGTACCACGCGCGGTACCCGGCTGTACTGACAGGACTCCAGGAGGAAGGAAGAGGAGCTCGGCCACGCTACCGCCTGGGAAGGGGAAGTTGGGGGCCCCAGGCAAAATGGGGGCCCCCAAGCACACCCCCCCCCCCCCCACACGCAAAGCCTACGTTAGCGCTTAACTAATTTTTTACACCCATGTTCTTACTCCCCCCCCCCCCTCTCCCTAGTCCCTATGTTTTTCTATTCTCACCTCCCCTTCTTCCCTGTAGGCTGCCGCTGTAGCGTGGCCGAGCTCCTCTTCCTCCCGTCACTCCGGTGTTCTATCATTATGGGTCCCTAATCCCCTATCAGGTAGTACCTGGGCTGGGCCGGGTACCGCGCGCGGTACAGGAGATTCAGTTTCCTGTGTTCCCGGCCGGACAGAAAGCAAGTGAGCACTCAGCGTGCAACTTCCTGTCAGTCCGGCCAGGAACACAGGAAACTGAATCTCCTGTACCACGCGCGGTACCCGGCTGTACTGACAGGACTCCAGGAGCTCGGCCACGCTACCGCCTGGGAAGGGGAAGTTGGGGGCCCCAGGCCAGCTCGGGGGCCCCAAGCAATTGTTTGTTTTGCCTGTCCAGGAAAGCCCGGAGTGACATGACAAAAAAGACAAATAACGGAGGGCTGGGCATGACTGTGTGAGGAGTAGTGCAACAAAGGGTTAAGGAAGGAAGGAGTGGCTGTAGGAGCTCTGGTGACTGGGTAGGAGGAACCCCCTTTATAAAGGGGGGTGGGGGCACACGTGGGACATTCAAGGAAGTGTAGCACGCTGGGAGGCAGGTTTTCCCTGCTCCCAGCTTTCATTGAGAAGACAGATTGGGGACTTTAAGGCTGGGTTCACACTTGTGCAGTGTGTATTTCAGCTTTTTATCTCTGCAGATAGATAAGAGAAGTGTTCAGCAGATTAGCTCCATTTTGCTGAGAATTTGGAGACCTGGGGGAAGTTCTGAGTGAGAGGAGAGTGGGGGAGAAGTGTATTGAGCTGAATGAGAGAAATTCCTGTAGAGAACTGAACACATCTGCGAATCAGCTGCGTACCCATAGAAGATAATGGGACTGAATTCGCACCTGAGCCGCTCTGCAAGGCCTCCGCAACGCAGAACAAAATGTTCTGCGTATTAGATGCGGTTTAAGCCGCAACCAATTCGCATAGGTGTGAACCCGGCCTTAGGCGGCGTCTGCTTCACAAACACCCCCGGAGGGCTTGATTCACAGGTGGGTGGCTGTATGGGACGAGGCGGGGGGGGGGTCGGGTACAACCACGTTGGGTTCCCCACGCGCTCGGCGGCCGCGGGTTTTTATTGTTGCTTCCCAAGGCCCAGGCCACAAACACGGCGGATGTACAGGAGCCCCCAGGTGGGTCCTCTGCCCCCGCCGGCCTAGTGTCTGGGTGCAGTGGGCGGGGCGTTGGGCAGTAATGGCGCCCGATCCTCGTCCGCATGGTTACAACCTGTTGCAAACCCAACCCCCCCCCCCCCCCCACGGGCAGAGGAACGCATTTTTCGGCCGGGGAGTATGGCGGACGCAATCCACCGCTTAGTCTGAGCCCGGTGGGCGGGGCTTCGGGCCGGAATGGCGCCCGATCCGCGCCACGAGGGGGAACAGCCGGGGGGTCGTTCAGGATCGCGACCACCGGTTCCAGGGCAGTGGGGAGGCCGGAGTCCCCGGATCGGAGAAGGAGGTCGAGCGGAGGTCCGTCGGTGGGCGCAGCGGAACGGAGACGTCCACGGCCGGGTCGAGTGGTAGAGGACGATCCGCCGGGAGGCTGGGATCTTCGGCCTCCAGGCCTTCCATGCCTGGGAGGCAGATGTCAACGAGGACGCCGGCCTCGGAAGATCGTTTGGAGGGGGAGGCATCAGGATCGTAGGAAGAGGGTCGCATGGATGAATCGCCTGCGGTGGAGTTGCCGGTGACGGCTGTGGGGGACGTTCCCGGCCAGCCTGGTGAGTCCACTAACAATACTTTTGGGGAATTTTTGTTACTGCAGGGTGTTCGCTGGTGGGGGGCGGGGGTCCCCCTGTAATTGGGGTAATGTGGGGGGGGTAATGTTTGCCGACAACCAGGGGCCCCGGGGGGGCGGGAGTGTTGCCTGCTGCCCAGGGTTCCCCTGGGGGGGGGGCTTACAGGATTTGTTGTGTGTTAATTTATGGGACCTGGTACAGCGTTGCCAGGGGGGGGGGGACACCATCTCAGGCGGCACCCTTCGTTAGGGGATCGGCTTGGGGGGGTTCCTGTGGCTGTTGGGGTACCTCCCCCGGTGGGGGGGGGGTACGTGGGTGGTGCAGGACAGTAGTTCCTGACGTGACACGGGGCGT
Organism: Rana kukunoris; assembly: GCA_029574335.1. Lineage (NCBI taxonomy): Eukaryota > Metazoa > Chordata > Amphibia > Anura > Ranidae > Rana > Rana kukunoris. The sequence continues at coordinate 58,180 of JAJQKJ010002024.1, forward strand.
GAGAAGACGGGGGGGGGTCAGGACGGACGTGGTACAGATGGCTGATGCGGCCGAAGGTGAGTTTTATATATGTATGCTGGGGGGCTCATCTGAAGCAGGAGGTCAGGGAAAAAATTGAAAAAGGTGAGTATGCGGAGATTCTTTCCCTGTTGCTTTTGGAGAAGTTTAATTTGGATAGGGTGAAGCCAGACAGTTTTTGGAAAAGGATGACGAGGTGAAGAGAAGGTAGGGGTGATTCCTAGTACGTTCGGCGATTGGTTGCAGCACCTTGGGGAGAAGAGCCCGGAGCACTGTTCTGCGCTTTTCTGCTATATGGACGCTATGTGGGAAGCTTATCGGGTATATGGGGGGTTAAAGTATGATGAGCAGTTTCATCAGCGGCGGGCTGGGCGCCCTACGCTGCGATGGGACCACAAAGATATCAGTTTATGGATACGGATGATTTCCGCGCCCCAGTCTAATCCTCAGTTTTTCAGGGCGGGGCCAAGGGTACGCCCACTTCTGGATCGCCGGCCGGGAAAAAAATGGGGGGTGTGTTGGGGGAACAACGCCAGTGAGGGGGGAAAGGAGGGGACCTTTTTCGCGTAGATGCCCAGACAGGGCGGCGGCGCCGCTGCTCGTGGAGGAGTTTATCCGAGGGATTTGTCATTCCCTGTTCTTTGTCGAAGGTGCAGGGGGATCGTGATTCACTCGGGGGCAATGGAGGGTATGCTGCTAGGGGAAAAGGTGGAGGACCTCCGGCTGGTGTTCCGGGGGGATGTTGGGGTGGAATGAGGTTCAGCTAAGGGAGTTGCAGTCACTGCTAGGTAAGTTGACCTTCGCCTGCCGTATCATTCCCATGGGCAGGGTGTTCTGCGGACGGCTGTCGGCAGCTACAGTGGGGACAGGGCCCCCGACGCCTTCCATTCGCTGGTCAGGGGAATGTAAGGTGGATCTGCAGGTGTGGCACACCTTCTGGGAAGAGTACAATGGGCGGGCGTTTTGTATGTCGGGGCCGGTGAGGAACTTTGATTGGTAGATCGTCAGGGATGTGGCGGGCTCCATGGGTTACGGGGGCTTTCTTCAGGGGACAATGGAGCGGGGAGGCGTGACCGGAGTCCTGGGTGGCGGCGGGTTTTTAAAAGGAACCTTGTGCTGCTGGAGCTCTGTCATGTGGTGGTAGTGATCGAGCTGTGACAATATGGGGTTGGTGGAAGTTATCAACCGAGTTTCCAGATCCTCGTTGCCGGTGGTTCGGTGGCTGCGCCACCTCGTGTTGCGCTGTTTACACTGGAACATCTTTCTGTACGCTGGGCACATTCCGGGGTGTAGACAACAGACTCGCTAAAGCTCGGTTTTTCAGTGGGACAAGTCAGAGAGCTGGCTACGCAGGAAGACAGAGGAGGGGCCCCAGGCCCGGGGGGGATGTGGGGCATTGCGTTGGGGTCGCCACAAGCTGGCTCAGGAGGTCGGTGAGTGGGCCGATATGGGCGGCGTACGCGAAGGTAAGGGACGAATGGTCTGTGTTAAAACGGCGGGTGGATGCCGAGCTGGGGGAGGTGGAGCTGGGTTGGTTGGTGGTGTATTTTGCAGCTGGACAGATGGAAAAAAAGGGGGGGTAAAACAGGCGGGTAAGGATTACAGAAAAGTCACGTTCTTAGGGAACGGCGGGGACCGGTGAATTTTCGATTTTGCGGAAGATTTGTGGCGTTTTGGGGGACATCCAGTTATTTTTACTCCATACGGTTTTGTGGTGGCGTTTTTTTTCAAATTTTTAGGGTGGGTGAGTTGGTTAGCCCTTCCAGATAGGTGGCGGGAGGTCTAATGGTAGAGGATGTGCAGTTGGTGGAGGACAGCGTGGTTTTCGTTTTTGTGGGTCCAAAACGGATCAGAGGGAAAAAGGGGGTGGATGCGTTTGTATCCTTTGCTGGGTTCGGGGGGTCTGCCCTCTGCGGACGGTGCAGGAGTTTTTTAACGATACGCCCTGGGTTAGAGGGGCCCTTCTTTATGCATGGGGATGGTTCGTTTGTGTCACGGTTTCAGTTGGGACAGGTGTGTAAGAAATGTCTGACAACGGCTGGGTTTTGCTGAGTTACAATTTACCTCACACTCCTTCCGCATCGGGGCGGCCAGGTGCGGGTTGGATGAGGTGGCGGTCAAAAAGGATCGGGTGGTGGGGAATCTAGAAGATTTCGTTCTTGTGTGCGCCAACACATGGCGCTGGATTGAGGTGTGGTGGTGAGGTATGGACTGGAGGAGGTGGGTTCATGATATTCCGGAGGGTCGTGGCATGATTATCACTGTTATTTGTTTTCAGAGGGAGGTCACTCACACCGCGTGTGGATCATGGGGCATTATTCTGTTTGCAAGGGGGGGGCAAGGAGAGTGGATGCTAGGCCCGGATGTAGACAGTTGAGGATTTCCAGGTGGGAGGTGAGAATTCGTTGGCTGGCGGTTTCCTGGGATGAGGTAGGGCAGGGTGCTGCCGGAGGTGCAGCGCTATGCCCGGCTCGACCGGCTGCCCGACGTGTCAGTTTTACACATGTGGGGCAATGACCTTGGGGGTTCGGTCGATGGGGGATTTTATCTCCGCTGTTAAGGCGGACATACTCATGTTCAGGGCAGCTTTTCCAGGGATGTTGCGGGTGTGGCCTGACATAGTAGCTCGGACCACATGGTGCATGGCAAGGTCAGTGGCTAGCAAGAGGAACAAGGTGGTGGGGAGGTTTTTGGCTAAGCACGGGGGGTTGGTTGTTCGTTACATGGAGTTGGAGGTTAATGTGGGTCTGTACCTGCTTGTAGATGGTGTTCACCTAACCGTTGTGGGTATGGATTTGTGGGTACTAGGTTACAGGAGGGGATCTAGAGGGCCCTGCGGGTGTGGAGGGGTCCGTAAGGGAAAGGGGGTTCCCCTTCCGGCCTGTGGCGGTGTCCTTTGGTCTTTGATGGTGACAGTTAACAGATGGAATGGAAATGGTGGGGGGGCTCATCGGTGGGATGGCCCCCGTATGGTGTTATTCCAGTGGAACGGTGTCCGCTGGAATACGGTTATGGTACACTGCGGTGTAAAAAGGGGGTGTCTCCGAGCTGGAGTCGGCTGGGGGCCGGATATGGTAATGGTAACGCAGTGTAATGGAAAATAAAAAGGTTTAAGTGGGGTTGCTGTCAAAGACCAAATTGAACGGGTGTTAATAAAGTTATTTGGGTTAAATGTTAATGAATAAAGTTTTGGTTACTTGGAATTAGTTAATTGGATTTAAATATTTAATTTGGTTTGAAAAAATAAATAGGCTGTCGTGGCCAAGTTTACTCCAACTCCTGTGTCTATCTCGTTAATGGGTAAATGGAAAAATGTTTAAAGAATTTGGGGGGTTCTAAAGGTGGGGAGTAAAAGGTTGGACTATCTAATCTACACTAGTCATGTAGCGACGGGCCTGGGCGGACCAACAAGTCATGGGGGCCCCCAGGCAATAAGAGATTATGGGCCCCCCCCGGGCAATAAGAGATTATGGGGCCCCCGGGCAATAAGAGATTATGGGGCCCCCGGGCAATAGATTATGGGGCCACACTGTATACACACCCGCGCACTATATACACACATACAGCACTGGGACTGTGCAGGTGCTACTGGTAAGTGTGCAACACATACAACAATATAATCATTACTTTTATTGTCATAATTCTATTTTATTTAAATTCACTTTCCACGCACATATTACCCTCCAATGTGGGAACCTCTGGCTGGCCTTGGTACAGTGCCTTGAAAAAGTATTCATACCCCTCTATATACAGCGCCTTGAAAAAGTATTCATACCCCTTGAAATTTCCCACCTTTTCTCATGTTACAACCAAAAAACGTAAATGTATTTTATTGGGATTTTATGTGAGAGACACAAAGTGTCACATAATTGTGAAGTGGAAGGAAAATGATAAATGATACAAATAAATATGTAAAAAAAGTGTGGGGGGAGGGGCATTTGTATGGCGCCCCCCCAGAATCAATACCTTGTAGAACCCCCTTTCTCTACAAGTCTTTTTGGGGGTGTCTCTACCAGCTTTGCACATCTAGAGAGGGACATTTCTGCCCATTCTTCTTCTTTGTAAAATATCTCTGTCTCTGTCAGATTGGATGGAGAGCGTCTGATCAGCAATTTTCAAGTTTTGCCCACAGATTCTCAATGGGATTTAGGTCTGGACTGTGACTGGATCATTCTAACACATGAATAGGCTTTGATCTAAACCAGGGGTCCTCAAACTACGGTCCGCGGGCCGCATGCGGCCCGCCGAACACCTTTATCCGGCCCACTGCATGCAGGGCCGGTAGACTGCTGTGCCAGAAGCTCATTGAAAAGTTCGGGCGCGCTGTGTGATAGTAGTCCCGCCCTCCTCTTTGACCGGCTCTTGTGATAGACGCAGTGTTCTGTCCATCACATGAGCTAGTCCAGGAGGAGGGCGGGACTACTATCACACAGCGCGCCCGAACTTTTCAATGAGCTTGTGGCACAGCAGGAGCAGGAGATCCTGATACACAGACAGGTCAGACATCGTTTGGCACAGTAAGGCTGCAATGGGCTTGTATTAATGGTGGGGGGCTTTAATGGTGAGGGGGGCTTGTATGATGGTGGGGGGGGCTTGTAATGATGGTGGGGGAGCTGCAATGGTGAGGGGGCTTGTAATGATGGTGGGGGAGCTGCAATGGTGACGGGGCTTGTGATAATAGTGAGGGGGGACTGCAATAGTGAGGGGGGCTTGTAATGATGGTGGGGGGCTTGTGATAATGGTGGGGGGGCTTGTAATGGTGGGGGCTGCAATAGTGTGGGGAGCTTGTAATGATGGTGGGGTGCTGCAATGGTGAGGGGGCTTGTGATAATGGTGAGGGGGGGTTGCAATGGTGAGGGGGGCTTGTAATGATGGTGGGGTGCTGCAATGGTGAGGGGGCTTGTGATAATGGTGAGGGGGGGTTGCAATGGTGAGGGGGGCTTGTAATGATGGTGGGGTGCTGCAATGGTGAGGGGGCTTGTGATAATGGTGAGGGGGGGGGGGCAATGGTGAGGGGGGCTTGTAATGATGGTGGGGTGCTGCAATGGTGAGGGGGCTTGTGATAATGGTGAGGGGGGGGGGGCAATGGTGAGGGGGGCTTGTAATGATGGTAGGGTGCTGCAATGGTGAGGGGGCTTGTGATAATGGTGAGGGGGGGCTGCAATGGTGAAAGGGGCTTGTAATAATGGTGAGGGGGGCTTGTAATGATTGTGAGGGGGGCTTGTAATGATGGTGAGGGGGCTGCAATGAGGGCATAGTAAGGAGGCATTGAAAGTGAGGCTGCAGTGATGGGCATGGGTTGGGGGACTTTCAGGGTTTTTTTGGCGGGGGGGGGGGGCGGCAGCAGTGAAGCACCCGGCCCTCTAACGGTCTGAGGGACAGTAAACTGGCCCCCTGTTTAAAAAGTTTGAGGACCCCTGATCTAAACCATTCCATTGTAGCTCTGGCAGATCTAGAAAGAAACAATTTCCTCCAAAAGTCACCTAATTAGTAAATAGAGTCCCCCTGTGTGCCATGTAATCTCGGTATAAATACAGCTGTTCTGTGAAGCCCTCAGAGAACCTTAGCGAACAAACAGCATCATGAATAGTGTTGCTCACGAATATTTGTATTGCGAATATTCGGCTCCAATATGGCATATTCGAGTATTCGCAATATATTCCGAATTTCGCGGTGAATATTCGCTATTTCGAATATTCGTATTTTTTCAATTTTTTTTTTAGAACAGATCACATCGTAGAGATCCCCATCGACGTCTAAAAGCATTGCTGGTATGATTAGAGACCTTGGGCCGAGTAGCTGCAGCGATCAATTTATATTGCCGATAAATCGCAATGCGATTATTCGGCAATAGCGATATCGCGCGATTATTTTCGAGAAATTCGCAATATTGTTTTTAGCTAAAATAACACATATATTCGATTTCAGAGTGTTACTGTCGAAATTCCGCAATAAATTTCTCATTCGCATTTTTGCGAAATTACGATAAAATATCAAGAATATTCTGAGCCAATCAGAGTGCTCCTTCCGCATTTGCCGAATATTCGCAATTATTTTGTATTGTAATATATCACGAATATTCTGAGCCAATCAGAGTGCTCCTTCCGCATTTCTCGAAATTTCGCATTCGCAATTCGCATTCGCATTCGCAATAGCGAAAATTCGCAATCATTTCATTTCCAAAAAATATCACGAATATTCGTATTTAGCGAATATATCTCGAATATTCGACTATATATTCGAGATATATCGCGAAATCGAATATGGCATATTCTGCTCAACACTAATCATGAAGGCCGAGGAACCCACCAGACAGGTCCGGGATAAAGTTGTGGAGAAGTATAAAGCAGGGGGGGGTTATAATAAAAATCTCCCAAGCTTTGAAGATCTCACGGAGCTTCTGTTCAATCCATCATCGGGAAATGGAAAGAGTACGGCACAACCGCAAACCTACCAAGACACGGCCGTCCACCTAAACTGACCGGGCCGGACAAGGAGAGAATTCATCAAAGAAGCAGCCAAGAGGCCCATGGGAACTCTGGAGGAGCTGCACAGGAGCTGCACAGCTTAGGGGGGAGAATCTGTCCACAGGACAACTATTAGTGGTGCTCTCCACAAATCTGCCCTTTATGGAAGAGTGACAAGAAGAAAGACATAAGAAGTCTTGTTTGTAGTTTGTGAGAAGCCATGTGGGGGAGGGGACACAGCAAACATGTGGGGGAGGGGACACAGCAAACATGTGGGGGAGGGGACACAGCAAACACGTGGGGGAGGGGACACAGCAAACATGTGGGGGCGGGGACACAGCAAACATGTGGGGGAGGGGACACAGCAAACATGTGGGGGAGGGGACACAGCAAACACGTGGGGGAGGGGACACAGCAAACATGTGGGGGCGGGGACACAGCAAACATGTGGGGGAGGGGACACAGCAAACATGTGGGGGAGGGGACACAGCAAACACGTGGGGGAGGGGACACAGCAAACATGTGGGGGCGGGGACACAGCAAACATGTGGGGGAGGGGACACAGCAAACATGTGGGGGAGGGGACACAGCAAACATGTGGGGGAGGGGACACAGCAAACATGTGGGGGAGGGGACACAGCAAACACGTGGGGGAGGGGACACAGCAAACATGTGGGGGGCGCAAACATGGGGGAGGGGACACAGCAAACATGTGGGGGGCGGGGACACAGCAAACATGTGGGGGAGGGGACACAGCAAACATGTGGGGGAGGGGACACAGCAAACATGTGGGGGAGGGGACACAGCAAACATGTGGGGGAGGGGACACAGCAAACACGTGGGGGAGGGGACACAGCAAACATGTGGGGGGGGACACAGCAAACATGGGGGGACACAGCAAACATGTGGGGGAGGGGACACAGCAAACATGTGGGGGAGGGGACACAGCAAACATGTGGGGGAGGGGACACAGCAAACATGTGGGGGAGGGGACACAGCAAACATGTGGGGGAGGGACACAGCAAACACGTGGGGGGGGGACACAGCAAACATGGGGGGCGGGGACACAGCAAACATGTGGGGGAGGGGACACAGCAAACATGGGGGGAGGGGACACAGCAAACATGTGGGGGAGGGGACACAGCAAACATGTGGGGGAGGGGACACAGCAAACACGTGGGGGAGGGGACACAGCAAACATGTGGGGGCGGGGACACAGCAAACATGTGGGGGAGGGGACACAGCAAACATGTGGGGGAGGGGACACAGCAAACATGTGGGGGAGGGGACACAGCAAAACATGTGGGGGAGGGGACACAGCAAACATGTGGGGGAGGGGACACAGCAAACATGTGGGGGGGGACACAGCAAACATGTGGGGGAGGGGACACAGAAAACATGTGGGGGAGGGGACACAGCAAACATGTGGGGGAGGGGACACAGCAAACATGTGGGGGAGGGGACACAGCAAACATGTGGGGGAGGGGACACAGCAAAACATGTGGGGGAGGGGACACAGCAAACATGTGGGGGAGGGGACACAGCAAACATGTGGGGGAGGGGACACAGCAAACATGTGGGGGAGGGGACACAGCATGCACAGCAAACATGTGGGGGAGGGGACACAGAAAACATGTGGGGGAGGGGACACAGCAAACATGTGGGGGAGGGGACGCAGCAAACATGTGGGGGGGGGGACACAGCAAACATGTGGGGGAGGGGACACAGCAAACATGTAGGGGAGGGCACACAGCAAACATGTAGGGGAGGGGACACAGCAAACATGTGGGGGAGGGGACACAGAAAACATGTGGGGGAGGGGACACAGCAAACATGTGGGGGAGGGGACACAGCAAACATGTGGGGGAGGGGACACAGAAAACATGTAGGGGAGGGGACACAGCAAACATGTGGGGGAGGGGACACAGCAAACATGTGGGGGAGGGGACACAGAAAACATGTGGGGGAGGGGACACAGCAAACATGTGGGGGAGGGGACGCAGCAAACATGTGGGGGGGGGGACACAGCAAACATGTGGGGGAGGGGACACAGCAAACATGTAGGGGAGGGAACACAGCAAACATGTAGGGGAGGGGACACAGCAAACATGTGGGGGAGGGGACACAGAAAACATGTGGGGGAGGGGACACAGCAAACATGTGGGGGAGGGGACACAGCAAACATGTGGGGGAGGGGACACAGAAAACATGTAGGGGAGGGGACACAGCAAACATGTGGGGGAGGGGACACAGCAAACATGTGGGGGAGGGGACACAGCAAACATGTGGGGGAGGGGACACAGCAAACATGTGGGGGAGGGGACGCAGCAAACATGTGGGGGAGGGGACACAGCAAACATGTGGGGGAGGGGACGCAGCAAACATGTGGAAGAAGGAGCTCTGGTAACATGACACAAAAATTCTACTTTTTGGCCTGTGTGTGGGGGGAAACTAACACTGCACATCACCCTGAGCACACCATCCCCACCGTGAAACATGGTGGTGGCAGCATCATGTGGTGGGGATGCTTTTCTATCTTGGTAGGGTGAGGAAAAGGCCAGGCAATGGAGAAAGTTGTCTCTGAAGACCAAGGTTCTCATATGCATGGGCAAAGTCAATGTGATTTGGGGCAAACTGGCGACAATTGATGGGGCAAACTGGTGGCAATTGATGGGGCAAACTGGGAGAAATTAATGGGGTAAACTGATGGCAATTGATGGGGCAAACTGGGAGAAATTAATGGGGAAAACTGGAAGAAATTGATGGGGCAAACTGGCGGCAATTGATGGGGCAAAACTGGGAGAAATTAATGGGGAAAACTGGAAGAAATTGATGGGGCAAACTGGCGGCAATTGATGGGCAAACTGGCGGCAATTGATGGGCAAACTGGTGCCAATTGATGGCGTAAACTGGTGGCAATTGATGGGCAAACTGGTGGCAATTGATGGGGCAAACTGGCGGCAATTGATGGGGTAAACTGGTGGCAATTGATGGGCAAACTGGTGGCAATTGATGGCGTAAACTGGTGGCAATTGATGGGCAAACTGGTGGCAATTGATGGGCAAACTGGTGGCAATTGATGGCGTAAACTGGTGGCAATTGATGGGGCAAACTGGTGCCTATTGATGGCGTAAACTGGTGGCAATTGATGGGCAAAACTGGTGGCAATTGATGGGGCAAACTGGCAGCAATTGATGGGGTAAACTGGTGGCAATTGATGGGCAAACTGGTGGCAATTGATGGGCAAACTGGTGGCAATTGATGGGGCAAACTAGTGGCAATTAATGGGGCAAACTGGTGACAATTGATGGGGCCAACTGGTGGCAATTGATGGGGAAAACTGGGAGAAATTGGTGGGGAAACTCGGTGGCAATTGATGGGGCAAACTGGTGGCAATTGATGGGGCAAACTGGTGACAATAGATGGGGCAAACTGGCTGCAATTGATGGGGCAAACTGACTGCAATTGATAGGGCAAACTGGCGGCAATTCAAGGGGCAAACTGGGAGAAATTGGTGGGGAAACTCGGTGGCAATTGATGGGGCAAACTGGTGGCAATTGATGGGGCAAACTGGTGGCAATTGATGGGGTAAACTGGTGGCAATGGATGGGGCAAACTAGGAGAAATTGATGTGGCAAACTGGCGGCAATTGATGGGGCACACTGGTAGAAATTGATGGGGCAAACTGGTAGAAATTGATGGGGCAAACTGGTGGCAATTGATGGGGAAAACTTGTGGCAATTGATGTGGCAAACTGGCGGCAATTGATGGAGCATACTGGTGGCAATGGATGGGGCAAACTGGTAGCAATTGATGGGGCAAACTGGGAGAAATTGATGGGGCAAACTGGCAGCAATTGATGGGGCAAACAGGCGGCACTTGATGGGGCCAATTGGTGGCAATTGATGGGGCAAACTGGCGGCAATTGATGGGGCAAACTGGGAGAAATTGGTGGGTAAACTCGGTGGCAATTGATGGGGCAAACTGGTGGCAATTGATGGGGCAAACTGGTGGCAATTGATGGGGTAAACTGGTGGCAATGGATGGGGCAAACTGGGAGAAATTGATGTGGCAAACTGGCGGCAATTGATGGGGTAAACTATTGGCAATTGATGGGGCAAACTGGTGGCAACTGATGGGGTAAACTATTGGCAATTAATGGGGCCAACTGGGAGAAATTGATGGGGCAAACTGACGGCAATTGATGGGGAAACTGGTGGCAATTTATGGGGTAAATTGGTGGCAATTTATGGGGAAAACTGATGGCAATTGATTGGACAAACTGGGAGAAATTGATTGGGCAAACTGACGGCAATTGATGGGGAAAACCGGTGGCAATTGATGGGGCAAACTGGGAGAAATTGATGGGGCAAACTGGGAGAAATTGATGGGGCAAACTGGGAGAAATTCATCGGGTAAACTGACGGCAATTGATGGGGCAAACTGGTGGCAATTAATGGGCAAACTGGTGGCAATTGATGGGCAAACTGGTGGCAATTGATGGGGCAAACTAGTGGCAATTAATGGGGCAAACTGGTGACAATTGATGGGGCCAACTGGTGGCAATTGATGGGGAAAACTGGGAGAAATTGGTGGGGAAACTCGGTGGCAATTGATGGGGCAAACTGGTGGCAATTGATGGGGCAAACTGGTGACAATAGATGGGGCAAACTGGCTGCAATTGATGGGGCAAACTGACTGCAATTGATAGGGCAAACTGGCGGCAATTCAAGGGGCAAACTGGGAGAAATTGGTGGGGAAACTCGGTGGCAATTGATGGGGCAAACTGGTGGCAATTGATGGGGCAAACTGGTGGCAATTGATGGGGTAAACTGGTGGCAATGGATGGGGCAAACTAGGAGAAATTGATGTGGCAAACTGGCGGCAATTGATGGGGCACACTGGTAGAAATTGATGGGGCAAACTGGTAGAAATTGATGGGGCAAACTGGTGGCAATTGATGGGGAAAACTTGTGGCAATTGATGTGGCAAACTGGCGGCAATTGATGGAGCATACTGGTGGCAATGGATGGGGCAAACTGGTAGCAATTGATGGGGCAAACTGGGAGAAATTGATGGGGCAAACTGGCAGCAATTGATGGAGCAAACAGGCGGCACTTGATGGGGCCAATTGGTGGCAATTGATGGGGCAAACTGGCGGCAATTGATGGGGCAAACTGGGAGAAATTGGTGGGTAAACTCGGTGGCAATTGATGGGGCAAACTGGTGGCAATTGATGGGGCAAACTGGTGGCAATTGATGGGGTAAACTGGTGGCAATGGATGGGGCAAACTGGGAGAAATTGATGTGGCAAACTGGCGGCAATTGATGGGTAAACTATTGGCAATTGATGGGGCAAACTGGTGGCAACTGATGGGGTAAACTATTGGCAATTAATGGGGCCAACTGGGAGAAATTGATGGGGCAAACTGACGGCAATTGATGGGGAAACTGGTGGCAATTTATGGGGTAAATTGGTGGCAATTTATGGGGAAAACTGATGGCAATTGATTGGACAAACTGGGAGAAATTGATTGGGCAAACTGACGGCAATTGATGGGGAAAACCGGTGGCAATTGATGGGGCAAACTGGGAGAAATTGATGGGGCAAACTGGGAGAAATTGATGGGGCAAACTGGGAGAAATTCATCGGGTAAACTGACGGCAATTGATGGGGCAAACTGGTGGCAATTAATGGGCAAACTGGTGGCAATTGATGGGCAAACTGGTGGCAATTGATGGGGCAAACTAGTGGCAATTAATGGGGCAAACTGGTGACAATTGATGGGGCCAACTGGTGGCAATTGATGGGGAAAACTGGGAGAAATTGGTGGGGAAACTCGGTGGCAATTGATGGGGCAAACTGGTGGCAATTGATGGGGCAAACTGGTGACAATAGATGGGGCAAACTGGCTGCAATTGATGGGGCAAACTGACTGCAATTGATAGGGCAAACTGGCGGCAATTCAAGGGCAAACTGGGAGAAATTGGTGGGGAAACTCGGTGGCAATTGATGGGGCAAACTGGTGGCAATTGATGGGGCAAACTGGTGGCAATTGATGGGGTAAACTGGTGGCAATGGATGGGGCAAACTAGGAGAAATTGATGTGGCAAACTGGCGGCAATTGATGGGGCACACTGGTAGAAATTGATGGGGCAAACTGGTAGAAATTGATGGGGCAAACTGGTGGCAATTGATGGGGAAAACTTGTGGCAATTGATGTGGCAAACTGGCGGCAATTGATGGAGCATACTGGTGGCAATGGATGGGGCAAACTGGTAGCAATTGATGGGGCAAACTGGGAGAAATTGATGGGGCAAACTGGCAGCAATTGATGGGGCAAACAGGCGGCACTTGATGGGGCCAATTGGTGGCAATTGATGGGGCAAACTGGCGGCAATTGATGGGGCAAACTGGGAGAAATTGGTGGGTAAACTCGGTGGCAATTGATGGGGCAAACTGGTGGCAATTGATGGGGCAAACTGGTGGCAATTGATGGGGTAAACTGGTGGCAATGGATGGGGCAAACTGGGAGAAATTGATGTGGCAAACTGGCGGCAATTGATGGGGTAAACTATTGGCAATTGATGGGGCAAACTGGTGGCAACTGATGGGGTAAACTATTGGCAATTAATGGGGCCAACTGGGAGAAATTGATGGGGCAAACTGACGGCAATTGATGGGGAAACTGGTGGCAATTTATGGGGTAAATTGGTGGCAATTTATGGGGAAAACTGATGGCAATTGATTGGACAAACTGGGAGAAATTGATTGGGCAAACTGACGGCAATTGATGGGGAAAACCGGTGGCAATTGATGGGGCAAACTGGGAGAAATTGATGGGGCAAACTGGGAGAAATTGATGGGGCAAACTGGGAGAAATTCATCGGGTAAACTGACGGCAATTGATGGGGCAAACTGGTGGCAATTAATGGGCAAACTGGTGGCAATTGATGGGCAAACTGGTGGCAATTGATGGGGCAAACTAGTGGCAATTAATGGGGCAAACTGGTGACAATTGATGGGCCAACTGGTGGCAATTGATGGGGAAAACTGGGAGAAATTGGTGGGGAAACTCGGTGGCAATTGATGGGGCAAACTGGTGGCAATTGATGGGGCAAACTGGTGACAATAGATGGGGCAAACTGGCTGCAATTGATGGGGCAAACTGACTGCAATTGATAGGGCAAACTGGCGGCAATTCAAGGGGCAAACTGGGAGAAATTGGTGGGGAAACTCGGTGGCAATTGATGGGGCAAACTGGTGGCAATTGATGGGGCAAACTGGTGGCAATTGATGGGGTAAACTGGTGGCAATGGATGGGGCAAACTAGGAGAAATTGATGTGGCAAACTGGCGGCAATTGATGGGGCACACTGGTAGAAATTGATGGGGCAAACTGGTAGAAATTGATGGGGCAAACTGGTGGCAATTGATGGGGAAAACTTGTGGCAATTGATGTGGCAAACTGGCGGCAATTGATGGAGCATACTGGTGGCAATGGATGGGGCAAACTGGTAGCAATTGATGGGGCAAACTGGGAGAAATTGATGGGGCAAACTGGCAGCAATTGATGGGGCAAACAGGCGGCACTTGATGGGGCCAATTGGTGGCAATTGATGGGGCAAACTGGCGGCAATTGATGGGGCAAACTGGGAGAAATTGGTGGGTAAACTCGGTGGCAATTGATGGGGCAAACTGGTGGCAATTGATGGGGCAAACTGGTGGCAATTGATGGGGTAAACTGGTGGCAATGGATGGGGCAAACTGGGAGAAATTGATGTGGCAAACTGGCGGCAATTGATGGGGTAAACTATTGGCAATTGATGGGGCAAACTGGTGGCAACTGATGGGGTAAACTATTGGCAATTAATGGGGCCAACTGGGAGAAATTGATGGGGCAAACTGACGGCAATTGATGGGGAAACTGGTGGCAATTTATGGGGTAAATTGGTGGCAATTTATGGGGAAAACTGATGGCAATTGATTGGACAAACTGGGAGAAATTGATTGGGCAAACTGACGGCAATTGATGGGGAAAACCGGTGGCAATTGATGGGGCAAACTGGGAGAAATTGATGGGGCAAACTGGGAGAAATTGATGGGGCAAACTGGGAGAAATTCATCGGGTAAACTGACGGCAATTGATGGGGCAAACTGGTGGCAATTAATGGGGCCAACTGGTAGAAATTGATGGGGAAAACTCGTGGCAATTGATGTGGCAAACTGGCGGCAATTGATAGGGCATACTGGTGGCAATGGATGGGGCAAACTGGCAGCAATTGATGGGGCAAACTGGGAGAAATTGATGGGGCAAACTGGTCGCAATTGATGGGGAAAACTGGGAGAAATTGATGGGGCAAACTGGTGGCAATTGATGGGGCAAACTGGGAGAAATTAATGGGGCAAACTGGGAGAAATCGATGGGGCAAACTGGTGTCAATTGATGGGGCAAACTGGGGAAATTGATGGGGCAAACTGGTGGCAATTGATGGGGCAAACTGGGAGAAATTGATGGGGCAAACCGGGAGAAATTGATGGGGCAAACTGGGAGAAATTGATGGTTACAGTGGCTGCGTTTGATGGCACAGTGGCTACAATTGATGGGGTTTTTTTTGTTCTGTTTTTTTGCGCCCCCCCCAAAAAAAATGGTGAGTGCCAGCCGCCACTGGTCTTAGCAATCAATTGTCCTTTGGCACAGGTTTGCATTTTACACTGAGGTCTTCATTGTAGAGGCCCGTTGTCTGCCGCTGTGTGCTGATTCCTCTGAGGTGATGGGCTTGACAAACTTTCACTAAATGTATTTTGCATGAGCTCTCCAATAGACTGTCTCAACTTATCCTTCATATCTTTCCCCATGAAGACGTAGAGTATCGGGTTGATACAACTATTGAACTGGGCCAGAGAGTCCGAAAGAAAGTCAAAAATGTCCACTACTTCGTTGTTAGTGTATATCAGGACTACCCCCATGATGTGGTAGGGGGCCCAGGTGATGAAAAATGCGACTACGATCCCTAAAGACACCTTGGTGATTTTATTACCGGCTTCTGTAAATCTTCTGTTTTGTAATTTAAAAGCCACAGAAATGTAACAAATAGAAATGATTAAGAACGGGAGCAGAAAACCAAAAACCATGTGGATGTAGCTGGTGAGCTCCACCGCATTCAATTCATAATAGCACCAAGTTCTGTTACCAGAAGTGGAGAACTTGTGGTACAGGACATAAGGCAGACACATCACAAGGGACAAGGTCCAAATAGCCAAGCAGGTCATCCACGCTATTCTTACACTTCGGTGATTTCGGCCCAAATGGGTTGGACAACCAGGATGCAACGGTCAACGCTGATAGCCACCAAGGTGAAGACGCTGGCAAACATGTTCACAACAAGGCTGAAGTTTAAAATCTTGCAGAGAACAGGACCGTACAACCAGTATGGGTAGAAGTACTGCGCTATAACGAACGGGAGAGACAGGCAGCAGATGATATCGGATATGGCAAGGTTCCAGAACCAGATGGTAGTCATGGTCCACTTCATCTTCACTATGGTAATCCAAACCGCTAGAGCATTGCCGGGGACACCTACGAGGGTCGTAAAAGATAAAACCAGGATAGAGAACAAATGTCCATGGCTGTAAAGGATGCTTGGTTCCATCTCATCAGTGACGTTGGACATCCTATGTTCTCCTGTAAAAACATCAAAAAGTTATGGCATCCATATGGTTATTGTTCAATCAGATGTTATCATACACAGGGCTTCTTTTTATCAGATAATAGGTGCAAGAACTCCCTCCTTTTGAGTCGCCTCTTATGTCTACCCCCTACACACCTCTGAGCCCCATTCCTTGATTCCACCCCCTACCCACCTCGGAGCCCCATTCCTTCATTCCATCCCCTACCCACCTCCGAGCACCATTCCTTGATTCAACCTCCTACCCACCTCCAAGCACCATTCCTTGATTGCACTTCCTAACCACCTCCGAGCCCCATTCCTTGATTCCACCCCCTACCCACCTCCGAGCTCCATTCCTTGATTCCACCTCCTACCCACCTCCAAGCACCATTCCTTTATGCCATCTCCTACCCACCTCTAAGCACCATTCCTTGATTCCACCTTCTACCCACCTCTAAGCACCATTTCTTGATTCCACCTCCTACCCACCTCCAAGAACCATTCCTTGATTCCACCCCGTACCCACCTCAGAGCACCATTCCTTGATTCCACCTCCTACTCACCTCCGAGCCCCATTCCTTGATTCTACCTCCTTCACACCTTTTTGCACCATTCCTTGATTCCACTTCCGAGCACCATTCCTTGATTCCACCCCCTACCCATCTCTGAGCACCATTCCGTTATTCCACCTCCTATGCACCATTCCTTGAATCCACCTCCGAGCACCATTCCTTGATTCCACTCTGTACCCACCTCCGAGCACCATAACTTGATTCACCTCCTACTCACCTCCGAGCACCATAACTTGATTCACCTCCTACTCACGTCCGAGCACCATTTCTTGATTCCACCCCTACCCACTAGGGATGAGCTCTGCGTTCGATACGGACGTATGTTCGACTCAAACATTGTCTGTTCGTACGTTCATCGAATTTCAAACAAAACGGGTCGTTCGCGCCAAATTCGAGTGACGCGCATAATTCACTGCGGCATTGCGCGCTGATGATTGGCCAAACATGCACTATGACCCTGCATGCTTGGCCAATCACAGCGCGCAAAAAACGGAGAGCCATAATTGGCCAAAGCCAGGGTGGCTTTGGCCAATTATGGCTCAGGGCTTTAGCACACGCCCCACACTATATAAGGCCGCCTGCTGGGCGGCCTCGTGTAGTGTGTTTCCAGCGCTGAACTGAGATCAGTCAGAGAGACAGAGAGATTGTCTTTTTATATAGCTAGATAGAGCAGGCAGGCTAGTCAGTTTAGCTTAATTTACAGTGTGTAGAGAATATATATACATCCCTAGGAGTTGTACATATATTTATACACTGTATAGCTTAGATAGATCAGTTCTTCCTAATTTACTGGCAGGCAGGTGATTGTGCTATTTAAAGACGTTATCACAGGTATAGACACCCAGCAGGTACAATATTTAAAGGAATTTTTATTTTTATTTTATTTAGGGATCAATAAAATCACTGCTCCTGGAGCAGTGATTTTAATGATGCTTAAATAAAAAAAAAAAATTCCTTTAAATATTGTACCTGCTGGGTGTCTATAGTTTGCCTGTGAAAACGTCTTTGAGAACCCGGGTCTCGCCCCAGGGAACATGTATCAAGGGAAAAAAAAGTTTTAAAAACGGTCCTGCTCCTGAAAAAACAACCGTTTTTTAAACTTTTTTCCATTGATACATGTTCCCTGGGGCGAGACCCGGGTTCTCAAAGACGTTTTCCAACAATAACTTGAATATTGGTCTTTAAAATGATCAATTTTGAATTCGAACGTTCGAGTCCCATAGACTTCAATGGCGTTCTAAATGTTCGCGGCGCGAATGGTCGGTCTGTTCGACGGTTCTGGTGCGAACCGAACGCGGGGGTGTTCGGCTCATCCCTACTACCCACCTCCATGCACCATTTCTTGATTCCACCTCCTACCCATCTCTGAGCACCATTCCTTTATTCCACCTCCTACCCACCTCCATGCACCATTCCTTGATTCCACCTCCGAGCACCATTCCTTGATTCCACCCCATACCCACCTTCGAGAACCATTCCTTGATTCCACCCCCGAGCACCATTCCTTGATTCCACCTCCTACCCACCTCCGTGCACCATTCCTTGATTCCACCCCCGAGCACCATTCCTTGATTCCACCCCCAAGCACCATTCCTTGATTCCACCCCTGAGCACCTTTCCTTGATTCCACCTCCGAGCACCATTCCTTGATTCCACCTCGTACCCACCTTTGAGAACCATTCCTTGATTCAACCTCCTACCCACCTCCGTGCACCATTCCTTGATTCCACCTCTTACCTGCCTCCATGCACCATTCCTTGATTCCACCCTCGAGCACCATTCCTTGATTCCACCTCCTACCCACCTCTGTGCACCATTCCTTGATTCCACCCTCGAGCACCATTCCTTGACTCCACCTCTTACCCGCCTCCGTGCACCATTCCTTGATTCCACCTCTGAGCACCACTCCTTGATTCCACCCTCGAGCACCATTCCTTGATTCCACCCCCTACCCACCTTTGAGCAACATTCCTGGGTTCCACCCCCTACCCACCTCCACCTCCAGTAATGGATACAGAACCAATTATCAATTTATGGTGCTATGTAATTTGTTAATGATAAAAAGTAAAAAAGATCCCCTGTAGCCAGCAACAATGGAGCACCCCCAGCAACAATAGACTCTGAACAGCAAGCAACAATAGACCCCTTCCTCAACAGGTTGTTGTCTCCCAGTAGCATAAGAGCCCCCCAGCTACAAAACATCACCCACCAGTGACAACTGACCTCCCAGCAACAATAGACCCTCCCCCTGTAAAAATAGCGCCTGTTTATTCCAGTCAAAACATATAACTAAAACAGCAAAAACAGCAAACAGTGGGGTAACAAAAGCTGACGCGTTTCACATCGACAACCGATGCTTAGGTTGTCGAAGCTTTCTCTCTCCCCCATCTTTCTTTCTCTCTCCCCATCTTTCTTTATCCCCCCCCCATCTTTCTTTCTCTCTCTCTCCCCCATCGTTGTTTCTCTCTCCCCATCTTTCTTTATCTCTCTCCCCCGTCTTTCTCTCTCTCTCCCCCAGTCTTTCTCTCTCCCCCAGTCTTTCTCTCTCTCTCTCTCTCTCTCTCTCTCCATATTTCTTTCTCTCTCCCCCCCAGCTTTCTTTCTCTCTCTCTCCCCATTCTCTCTCTCTCCCCATCTTTCTTTATCTCTCCCCCCCATCTTTCTCTCTCTCTCTCCCCATCTTTCTTCCCCCCATCTTTCTTTCTCTCTCTCTCTCCTCATCTTTCTTTCTCTCTCCCCCATCTTTCTCTCTCTCTCTCTCTCTCTCTCCCCCCCCCATCTTTCTTTCTCTCCCCCCTATCTTTCTTTCTCTCCCCCTATCTTTCTTTCTCTCCCCCATCTTTCTTTCTCTCTCCCCCCATCTTTCTTTATCTCTCTCTCCCCCCCCCCCCCATCTTTCTCTCCCCCTATCTTTATTTCTCTCCCCCCCATCTTTCTTTCTCTCTCCCCCCATCTTTCTTTCTCTCCCCCCATCTTTCTCTCTCTCTCCCCCCATCTTTCTCTCTCTCTCTCTCCCCATCTTTCTTTCTCTCTCCCCCCATATTTCTTTCTCTCTCCCCATCTTTCTTTCTCTCTCCCCCCATATTTCTTTCTCTCTCCCCATCTTTCTTTCTCTCTCCCCCCATATTTCTTTCTCTCTCCCCATCTTTCTTTCTCTCTCCCCCCATATTTCTTTCTCTCTCCCCATCTTTCTCTCTCTCTCTCTCCCCCCATCTTTCTCTCTCTCTCTCTCCCCATCTTTCTTTCTCTCTCTCCCCCCATCTTTCTTTCTCTCTCCCCCATCTTTCTTTCTCTCTCTCCCCCATCTTTCTTTCTCTCTCTCTCTCTCTCTCTCTCGCGCGCGCTCTCTCTGTCTGATGTGTCCGCCATAATGTTGCGGTCATGAAAAAAATCGCTGATCGCCGCCATTACTAGTAAAAAAAAAAAAAGATTACTATAAATGCAATAAAACTATCTCCTATTTTGTAAATGCTATAAATTTTGCGCAAACCAATCAATAAACGCTTTTTTTGCAATCTTTTTTTTTTTTTTACCAATAATATGTAGAATCGTATCGGCGTAAACTGAGGAAAAAAATGTTTTTTTATATTATATTATATTGCATTTTTTTTTTTCAAAAACCGCACAGGTGATCAAATACCACCAAAAGAAATCTCTATTTGTGGGGAAAAAAGGACAACAATTTTGTTTGGGAGCCGCGTCGCACGACCGCGCGATTGTCACTCAAGGCGACGCAGTGCCGAATCGCAAAAACTGGCCGGGTCCTTTACCTGCATAAAGGTCTGGGGCTTAAGTGGTTAATGTCCTACCTTGTAATCACCAGATTGTGAGAAGTCTTCTCTTCTCTTCTCTTCTCTTCTCTTTTCTTCTTCTCTTCTCTTCTTCTCTTCCCACAGATGGTCGAGACTCTGAGCCACCTTCCCAAAACTTGAAACAACAATTTTTTGGCCAACGAACTTCCTCCCGATAAAATATGATCTAGGCGGCTTCTTTCCTTTGGCAGATTTTATGGTGGATCTTATAAAACAAGAGAGAAGACTTGGATGTGGACGGAGTGTTGGTATCTCTTCATTAGATATCTGATATCTTATCTGAGGATCTCTTTGTTGCCTGTGAAGTAAGATCTCTGCAAAGCTTGAAGACCAACATGGTCTCTAGGGATTGGCTCTCAGCTTCATAAATCTGTGGGAAGATGTCATCTTCAGGATTATCATGATTTGTAAGCGAGTGAAATGGTATTTCTGGATGTGTTCTGATTTTTTCCTACTTTTAGAATTTGAAGAGCGATCGCTCGGGGGCTTCGGATACTCCAGGGCCTGTCTGGAATTCATGGGTAACATCGAGCCCAGCCTAATGAGTTTCACATACCGTCAGGGTTGCCATCAGGAATGGGGGCCCCTCACACAGCTTCAAGCATGGGCCCCCCGGAGCACAGAGCCAGGGGGGGGGTTGCTGCCGCCTCAAATTGAGAAATTGAGAAGCGGGGGTCCCCGCTAATAGAGAAGGATGGGCCGTGAATTGAGAAGCTGGGGGGGTGCCAGGAACTGAGAAGCCATGAACTGAGCCATGAACTATATATATATATATATATATATTTATAAAAAAAAAAAAAAAGGGGGGGGGGTTGCCTTCCATCCAGGGCCCTGGGGACCTCTGGGCCCTTTTATTAAAAATATATATATACAAATCGGAATTTTTTTTTTTAAAAAGGGGGGTTGCCATCCGGGGACCTGGGGACCTCCGGGCACCTTGCAAAAAAAAAAAAGGGGTGGGTTGCCATCCGGGCCCCTTACAGGTGTACTGCCTGTACCCCCCTGATTGTGGCCCTGCATACCGTACATTTCTAATTCGTACAGTTTCCTTTCCGTCAGAGTTGTTTAGAACCAAGATTTTATTTATTATTGAACAAAATGTCATTGAATAAAATGTTAAATTGGAGTGATTTGTCCTAGGAGGGGTTTTTTGCTATGAGAGGGAAGGGGGGTGAAGATCGGTGATAGGTTGGAGGGGGCGGAGGTTTTATCGTAAAATTTATTTTAGAAAACGAAATTTGGTGGGGGGGGGGGGGGGAGTGAGTTGAGAAGGATTTGTCCTAGGAGGGGGATTTGTGCTATGAAGGGGGATTTTGGGGGGGGGGGATTAGTGCTAGTAGGGATGAATGGGGGATTTGTGCTAGGAGGGAAAGGAAGAAGAGGTCTAATGCTAGGATGGAGGGGGGATTGTGGGGGGGGGGGTTGTTGTGGGAAGAGGATATTTTGGGGGCGGCAGTGGCATAAGACTTATATTAGGAGGCTAAATTTGAGGAGGTAGTGGCGTAAAATGTATTTTAGGAGGGTAAATTTGTGTGAGGGGGGTGTTTGGGGGGGTGTGGGGGTTGGGACTAGGAAAGGAAAGATTTTTAGTTATGAAGGGGGATTTGAGCTAGTAGGGATAATTCGGGGATTTGTGCTAGGGGGGGGGGGGAGGGAGAAGAGAACTAGGGGAAAAGAGTCCTAGTGCTAGGATGAAGGGGGGATTGGGGGGGGGGGGATTTATAATGAGAAGAGGATATTTAGGGTGGGAGTGGCGTAAGATTTATATTCGGGGATTTGTGCTAGGGGGGGGGGGAAGGGAGAAGAGGACTAGTCCTAGTGCCAGGATGGAGGGGGGATTGGGGAATATGGGGGGGGGTTGTAATGAGAAGAGGATATTTAGGGCAGCAGTGGCATAAGATTTATATTAAGAGGCTAAACTTGGGGGGGGGGTGGACTAGATTTGTGCTATGAGGGGGATTTGTCCTAGGAGGGGGAGTTGTGCTATGAAGGGGGGGTGGGGGGGAAGGGAGAAGAGGACTAGTCCTAGTGCCAGGATGGAGGGGGGATTAAAGGGGGGGGGGGGTTGTAATGAGAAGAGGATATTTAGGGCAGCAGTGGCATAAGATTTATATTAAGAGGCTAAACTTGGGGGGGGGTGGACTAGATTTGTGCTATGAGGGGGATTTGTCCTAGGAGGGGGAGTTGTGCTATGAAGGGGGTGGGGGGGGGGGGATTAGTGCTAGTAAGGGTATGATTGGGGGGGATTGTGCTAGGAGGGGAAGGGAGAAGAGAATTAGTGCTAGGATGGAGGGGGGATTGGGGGGGGGGGGGTTGTAATAATGAGAAGAGGATATTTAGGGCAGCAGTGGCATAAGATTTATATTAAGAGGCTAAACTTGGGGGGGGGTGGACTAGATTTGTGCTATGAGGGGGATTTGTCCTAGGAGGGGGAGTTGTGCTATGAAGGGGGGTGGGGGGGGAAGGGAGAAGAGGACTAGTCCTAGTGCTAGGATGGAGGGGGGATTGGGGGGGGATTGTAATGGGAAGAGGACATTTAGGGTGGCGGGGGTGGCGTAATATTTATATTAGGAGGCTAAATTTGGGGGGGGGGGTTTGAGTTTGATTTGTCCTAGGAGGGGGAGTTGTGCTATGAAGGGGGATGGGGGGGGGGGGAATTAGTGCTAGTAGGGATGATTGGGGGGGATTTGTTCTACGAGGGGAAGGGAAGTGAGAAGAGGACTAGTGCTAAATTTGGAGGGGGATGGGGGCGGGGATTAGCACTAAAAGTGAAAATTTGGTGTGGTATGGTAGTGGTGTAAGATTTATGTTAGGAGGGTAAATTTGTGGGGCGGGGGGTGGTTTTGGGGGGGTTGGTTGTCTTGGAAGGGAATTTTTAAGTTATGAAGGGAGATTTGTGCTAGGGGGGAAGGGAAGAAGAGGATTAGTCCTAGTGCTAGGATGGAGGGGCGATTGGGGGGGGGGGGTTATTTGTAATGGGAAGAGGACATTTAGGGTGGCGGCGGTGGCGTAAGATTTATATTAGGAGGCTAAATTTGGGGGGGGGGGGTGAATTGGAAAGGATTTGTGCTTGTAGGGGGATTTGTGCTAGGAGGGGAGATGGGGGGAGTTGAAGGATTTGTGCTCAGAGGGGAAATTTGAGGGGGTAGAGGATTTGTACTATGAGGGGGGGGGTGAAGATTTGTGCTGGGTTGGGGATTTCAGCAGGGGGGGTTATACTGTAAGGAGGGGAGATTTTTTGGGGGGGGGTTGGCTTGCAGAGGGAATACATGCTTGGGGATAAGCGTGCAGATCAGTGCTCAGTTTTTTGGGGAGTGGGGGGGGGGGGGGTTGTTGCTCATAACTTTTGGGACGGAGGGGATGGAGAAATATTTACGTGAGATTTTCATCCTCTGGTTTCACTTCTCCTAAGACTTGACTCATAGAGAGAAAAATAAATAAAATCTGCCGTTGTCGACATCTCAAGAATTCTCACAAATCATCTTTGTGGTTTGCCTGTTGATTTTCAGCGCCCACCTAGTGTCCATCATGTGGTGTTTTTCTGAAATATCTCTATTAGGGAAAATACCAAAGTATGGCCACTAGGTGGAGCCGATGATCATAGGAAATAAATCAGCAGTGGCGGTGCGTCCATAGTGGCCGCCCCCCTCTCTCTCTCTCCTGCACCCGTCACTGAATACAATACATAGATTTGTGCATTGCATGAATCGATGTATTGCCGCCGCCGCTGCCGCCGCCTATTCAGATGGCCGGCCCCACTGGACATCTGAATAACGGCAGCTGGTTGGCTGTGTAAGTGTCTATCAGGGCCGGCGGCTCTGATGGCTTTCCAATTATAGCCTGAGTGCTCTAATCGGCTTCCAAACAGTTAACCAGGGGACGCAGGGGGTGTGCCTTCCCGGGTTAACACTGACACGCCTCTCAGCCAATCAGGTTCACGGGGTCTGGTTACGGTAACCTGATTGGCTGAAGCGACATCGAGGGCGGGAGAAGACATCGAGGGACGTGGAGGGAGGACGGCTGACCCCAGAAAGGTAAGTGCCAGGCGGGGGGGGGGGGGGGGGGCAATCTGGTCGTATTTGAGGGGACAATCTGGCAACATTTTATAGGGCAAAACTGGCGGTTTTTGAGGGGGCACAGTGGTGAGAATTGATGGGCACAGTGGTGAGAATTGATGGGCACAGTGGTGAGAATTGATGGCACAGTGGTGAGAATTAATGGCACAGTGGTGAGAATGATGGGCACAGTGGTGAGAATTGATGGGCACAGTGGTGAGAATTGATGGCACAGTGGTGAGAATTGATGGCACAGTGGTGAGAATTGATGGCACGGTGGTGACAATTGATGGGCACAGTGGTGAGAATTGATGGCACACGGTGGTGACAATTGATGGCACAGTGGTGAGAATTGATGACACAGTGGTGAGAATTGATGGCACAGTGGTGACAATCGATGGCACGGTGGTGACAATTGATGGCACAGTGGTGAGAATTGATGGCACGGGTGGTGAGAATTGATGGGCACATTGGTGACAATTGATGGGCACAGTGGTGAGAATTGATGGCACAGTGGTGAGAATTGATGTCACGGTGGTGACAATTGATGGGCACAGTGGTGAGAATTGATGGCACAGTAAGGGTGACAATTGATGGCACAGTGGTGACAATTGATGGCACAGTGGTGTGACAATTGATGAGGCACAGTGGTGAGAATTGATGGGCACAGTGGTGAGAATTGATGGGCACAGTGGTGAGAATTGATGGCACAGTGGGTGTGAGAATTGATGGCACAGTGGTGACAATTGATGGCACAGTGGTGACAATTGATGAGCACAGTGGTGAGAATTGATGGCACAGTGGTGACAATTGATGGGCACAGTGGTGACAATTGATGGGCACAGTGGTGACAATTGATGGCACAGTGGTAGTGGTGAGAATTGATGGGCACAGTTGGTGACAATTGATGGGCACAGTGGTGACAATTGATGGGCACAGTGTGGTGGACAATTGATGGCACAGTGGTGAGAATTGATGGGCACGGTTGGTGACAATTGATGGGCACAGTGAGGGCTGCAATTAATACATTTTTTTGTTTTTTTGTTTTGTTTTTTGCGCCCCCCAAAAATGTAGATTTTTATGTTTATGTCGAATAGAAAAAAAAAAGCGTTATTTAACTTCAATGTGAGAAGCTGCAACTCAGAGCGACGCCCACCAACAGAACGCGTGACGAAAGGAAGCTGCTCTAAATAATGGAGAGTTAGTAGTGTTAAACACTTCCGCCCCGTTTGGCTGCCAAAAGACCACAGCACATTTTTTTGCGATTTTGCGATTCGGCACTGCGTCGGTTTAACTGACAATTACGCGGTCGTGCGACGCGGCTCCCGAACAAAATCGGCGTCCTTTTTCCCCCACAAGTAGAGATTTTTTTGGTGGTATTTGATCGCATCGGCGGTTTTTATTTTTAGCGCTATAAACAAAAAATAGAGCGACAATTTTGAAAAAAAAGCAATCATTTTTACTTTTTGCTGTAATAAATATCCCCAAAAAATATAAAAAAAAAACATTTGACCTCAGTTTAGGGCGATACGTGTTCTTTTACATATTATTGGTTAAAAAACAAAATCGCAATAAGCGTTTATTGATTGGTTTGCGCAAAATTTATAGCGGGTAGATTTATGGCATTTTTATTATTATTTTTACTAGTAATGGTGGCGTATCAGCGATTTTTATTGTAACGGCGACATTGCGGCGGATACATCAGACACTTTTGGCACTATTTTGGGACCATTGTCATTTATACAGCGATCAGTGCTATAAAAATGCACTGATTACTGTGTCAATGTGACTGGCAGTGGAAGGGGTTAACCATTTAGGGGGCGGGGGAAGGGGGGTTTAAGTGTGTCATAGGGAGTGATTCTCACTGTTAGGGGGTGTGGCTTACTGTGACAGGTCACTGATCGATGTTCCCGACGAGAGGGAACAGACGATCAGAGTCCTGTCATAGGAAGAACGGGGGGATGCCTTGTTTACACTGCCACTCCGTGAAACAACACAGTCTCTATCTAAACGTCTCTATCACAGATGTTCAAGATGAATAAACACTGCAGTCCCGAGAGAGACAACGTCCTTTCTGTGACGAAACACGTAGGGTGAGCGACGTGCTGACGTCACAGGTTAACAGGTTAACACTATTAACAGCGGTGGGCTCTAATAGGCGGGCAAAAATGTGAGAATTTGCTTTTCTAACATTGAAACGCCTCTCAGCCAATCAGGTGCACTGGGTCTGTGTCAACCTCTCACCTGATTAGCTGAAACGACAGGCTCTGCCCAGGCGTCCAATCATAGCAGAGGACGAGAGAAGGAGTTGGGCGGGAGAAGACATCTGGTCGGGGAAGAAATAGAGCACAACGGACACAGCATGCCACCTGCCACAGTCAGCGCTGCCCACCCGAGACAAGGTAAGTGGCGAGCAGACGGCGGGCGGGGGGGTCACAGTGGCAGCACTTGGGGCACAGTGGCTGCTTTTGATGCGCACAGTGGCTGCGTTTGATGGGCACATTGGCTGCGTTTTTTGGTTTGATGGGCACAGTAGCTGAGTTTGGATGGGGCACAGTGACTGAGTTTAATGAGCACAGTGACTGCGTTTGATGGGCACAGTGGACTGCGTTTGATGGGCACAGTGGGCTCTGCACGTTGTTTGGGCACAGTGGCTGCGTTTGATGGGCACAGTGCTGCGTTTGATGGCACAGTGCATCGGTTTGATGGGCATCA
>JAJQKJ010000115.1:0-68912 GCA_029574335.1 Rana kukunoris
TTAAAAGTAATAAAAAAAATCAGAATTTAAATGTATTATATTTGTTTTGTTATTTATTAAGTATATAGTGCTGCCTTTTATGTTACATAATCTAATGAGTGTACTGCATTCAGTGCTGACAGGAGATAGCTGCCTGAGTTAAGGTAAGAGATATAAACATACACTGTGGCGGTCATAGATGGGGCATGCATCATTAGAGATTTCTTATTTTTACTGTGCAAATGGGCAAAATTCATTTCATCATGGTCCCAATCAGAGTCCCCTGTACATCAAGGTCCCCATCAGAGTTTCCCATACATTAGGGACTCCATCCTTGCATCAGAGTCCCCATCAAAGTCTCTCCTTAATTAAGGTTCCTATCACAGTCCTCCCTTACATCAGGGTCCCCATCACAGTCTTCCCTTACATCAGGGTCCCCATCAGAGGCCCCCCTTACGCCAGGGTCCCCATCAGAGTTCCTTTACATCATTTCTACATCAGAATCTCTCCTGAAATCAGGGTCCCCATCACAGTCATCCCTTACATCAGGGTCCCCTTCAAAGCCCCCCTTACATCAGGGTCCCTATCAAAGCCCCCCTTACATCAGGGTCCCCATCAAAGCCCCCTTTACATCAGGGTCCCCATCACAGTCCTCCCTTACATCAGGGTCCCCATCACAGTCCCCCCTTACATCAGGGTCCCCATCAAAGCCCCCTTTAAATCAGGGTCCCCATCACAGTCCTCCCTTACATCAGGGTCATCACCAAGGTCTCTCCTGAAATCAGGGTCCCAAACAGAGCCCCCCTTACACCAGGGTCCCCCATCATAGTCCTCCCTTACATCAGGATCCCTATTAGACTCCCCCCTTCATCAGTCTCCATCGCAAACCCCACTTTAAATCAGGGACCCCATCAGAGCTCCCTATTAAATTAGGGTGCCCATCAGAGTCCCCCTTACCACCAAAAGGCTACAGAAAGCTGTAGCAACAGTACAGGAGCTGGGAAACAGCGCAGGTCTGAAAAGCAGAAGTTCTGTCCTCCTGTGAAGGATAAGCATATCATTGGTTGCTGAGATGGCAGCAGGAATCTGCACTGGAGACTGAATCCTAATTCTGTGCATATTGAGGATACATTGATAACAGTGGATTAGTTTGTCATGTAAATAGATAGCCTACGTTGCTGGAGTCATTTGTGATTGCCCATTGCTTACTTGGCATCATATGATATAAAAGTTGTGTTTTGACAGTGCAACAAAAGAACCTCAGACATATTTAGCCTTCATTTTTATAGAGTTAGTTACCGTATTTATCGGCGTATAACACGCACAGGCGTATAACACGCACCCTAACTTTAATAGGGACGTTTCAGGAAAAAACTATGCACAGCCCCCTGCGTATAACACGCAGGCACAGTTTACCCTCTATTTTCAGGGTAAAAAAGTGAGTGTTATACACCAATAAATACACAAACTATACATAGGAAGCCACTAGGTTACAATGGCTTTATGACCCTTATTCTTATCATAACAGTTAACCTGCCCTAGACTAATATTTATTTATCATACTATGACCTCAACTTATAAAATACATGTACACCATCCATACAGAAATCATAACACTATATTTCCTTGCACTTGTATGGCCCAATATGTAGGAAATTAAAAACATAATGGTATACTATAACTGACTCATCCATTAATCATAGATTGTAAAATATATATCAAAAATATATAAAACGAGGAAAAAAATGAATAGTTAGCTGCTCTTTTTAAATAAATTACTACCCAAATAAATAATAAAAATAAAGGTTTCCCTGTCCTCCCCAAATTACCTATGCATAGTAAACAAAGTGATATATTTGTTGCCAATTATATTAAAAAAAAAAAGCCTTTTTAATATGCTGGGTGCTTTTATTATGATGTGATTATCACAGGGTATATATAACTTGTTAGAATTTTGTTCAGAAATGCATTACATTCTGGGCAAATTTACTAATCAAGACACATAGGCAGCAAAGAGGAGCAGAGTGATGGATTTACTAATAGCCTGTAGTTTGATATGTATATATCCCCCTCTTGTGGGTAGAATTAGCACTGGACCTACACAAAATGTGTCTCCTGACCTGTTCTTACATGTGCATATCAGATCAAATAAAAATTGTAGCAAGCATAATGATATAGTACACATAGATGTGTGCAAAACTTCCCAAACTATCCAGAATTACGAAGGCTGCAAGCAATCAAAACTACTGCAAATCCCTACATAAAGAGGACGCCGATAGATTCCTGCAGACAAGAACCTGCCTTGGTCTCTCTTAATAGATCTCCCCCACTATATGTAATGATTATCGCTGTTGTGTTCATAACAATATTAGTTGTAGAAGATATACTGGTCTTTCTCAGCCCTTTTTTTCAGCTTATTTTCCATATGCTTTATTAGACCTGCAACAAGAACAGATTTAAGAGTTTAATTGTATTTTGGAAGTGTAAACTTTCACATTGCTTTTTTTTTTAGGTATTTAGTATTCAAATATGAATGAGCAGAGTGAAAAATAAATCTGGCACACTTGGGCTTAAATTTAGACAATGCAAAAACGTTTTGGCAAAATGCGGATGTTGGGTTTAGATATATTTCTTATGGGATATGTAGAAGATAAGAGAAGCTCATTGCTAGGGTTTAAATACACTTTAACCTAAAACATACCTCTAAGTTCCACCCTCAATTTCACTTTTTTAAATATAAATACCCTGTGATACACAAGCTTAATGTATTCTTGTAAAGTTAGTCTGTAAACTAAGGTCCGTTTTGTTAGGTTGTTACAGCATTTAGATTTTAGTTTATAATCTATAAATAGACCGTGGCCATCTTAAGTGTGGGCATCATGAGGCCAGACTGTATGACTTCCTGGATTTCAGCTTTGCATATCTCGCACATGCTCAGTGCTGCACAAGCAATGTAATAGGTTTCAGTCAGGTTTGCAAGGACTACTGGGAAACATGATGCCTATCCCAGAAACCCTTGCAAATAGCCTTGTGACTTAATAGCCTAGGCTAATAAGGAGGAGGAAGTAATGAAGGACTACAAAATAAAGCCTAATATCACGCACAAAATAAATAAAAATTGTCCATTCTGAACACTATGAGATTAGGGCATGCAGCACAGACAAACATAAAACAACTCCACTTTAATCAAACCTTTAAACCTAAACATTAACCTAGCAATCAAATCTAATCCTTATTGTGGAAGTAGAGTCTTATTTCTTTAATTGTACCTACAGTAAGACAATAATAAGGCTTACCTATAGGTACCGTGTATACCGTATCTCCTAATCTTGCACAGTGTAGGAGATATTCAGAGTGCATGCAGCTAATGTCATTGGCGCATATGCTCTCTAAAGGTCTGGCTTACCATGCCAGACCTTCAGAGCCCGTGCTGTAAACAGCGGGAATGACGTCATCGCAGTTCCGTTATCATGAACAAAAAACTGCTGTACTGTGCTACTTGAAAGATACAGGGGGTTATTTACTAAAACTGGAGAGTGGAAAATCTGGTGCAACTCTACAGAGAAACCAATCCGTGTTAGTAAATCTCCCCCTAAGTGTCAATTCTGTCTGCTGCTTTGTTTCTCTGATATCAACATAAGTCACTTCTGACAAGTTTTTCTGACATCCTGCAGAGTGTAATTTCAGCTCTCCACACTTTATTTTTTCTGAACTCTCAGGCCGCGTACACACGACTGGTTTCCCCGGCAGAATTCAGCAAGAAACTCGATGGGAGACGTATTCTGCCGAGAAAACCGGTCGTGTGTACACTTTTCGCCGAGAAAACTGTCGAGGAACTTGTCGAGCCAAAAAAAGAGCATGTTCTCTATTTCCTCGACGGGCAATGGGAAAATTTGGCTCGACAAGTTTTTTGACAGCCGAACTAGGAACTCGACAGGGAAAACGATGTGTTTCGCCCGTCGAGTTTTTCGGTAGTGTGTACGCGGCCTAAGACAATCCTTGAAAATGCAGTACTTTCAACAAATGTGGAGAAGACAGATAAACAGGTACAACTTATGTAGGAGAATTTGTTTAATCTCTGTGTATCACCTAAAGACAGTAATTTCACTGGGTATATGGAAGGGTTTACAACCAATTTAAATAAATAAAAAAGAATTGCCATTCAGTGGTAATGTATACAATATAGTACATACAATGACCATTCATTTGTATCTTAGAAAATATTTCACATGCTGGATTCCTATCTCTACATCACTGTGCTTACCGAGTACTTTACCTTTTAAGGATAATTTTTGCCAACTTGGAGTTAGGATTCAGACATTTTTCTTCTCCATTCCTCATTTTAGCACTGCAAATAAAAAAAAACTTAATGATCAATTGTTTTTGTGCGCTGGTATGTCTAATATAATGGCCTAAACTTTCATGTATACATTTCTTCAGGGCCAATCCTAGGGTCACAGGCGCCTGGGTGCAGAATTATTTCTGGCGCCCCCACATGGGCGTCGTCATTTTACTAACTCCTCCCCTTTACAAATGTTTCTATGGCAACGACTCAACCACAGAGATGCTCCCCCACTAAGTCTTCATTACACTGGGATACTTACATGATCTCTTAACAATAAACAAAATACAGGAAGAGAAGCAGAGTACTTTATTGGGACCTGGAGGGGGACCTCTGTGATGGACACAGAGAGGGCTTCTGTTAGATGCTCGGTGCCCCCACCTCTGCAGGCGCCTGGGTGCAATGCACCCTGTGCACCCTGCCTAGGATCGGCCCTGCATTTCTTTAATTTTTCATTTGTCTCCCAGTAAATGGGACAGAGATAGCATTATAGAAGTGTAGTGATATAAATGTATAGTGGAGTCCGGTTATATAATTGATATTTAGGTATTAGTATGATGACTATAAATTATGTCCTGCAGCAACACACCAGGCTCTCCAGAGAATGCATTTTATTTAACTTCCAATAACGAACAAAGTCCAAAGTCCACAGACGATACAGAATCCAACAGAGTATATAATTAAAATCTCTTCCTAGACCTGTGCCATCATATCAGAGAATATACAGAGAATATTCTGAGTGACAAGACTGACTGAATGCCAGCTTGAATGTCTCAAATACTGGTCTCACACTGGAGGGAGGGGTTCTTCCAAGTCAACTAAATGTTTCCCTGAATGAATACCCCCTCAAGTCTAATTACTATCAATAAATACTTCCTTATGTATGTAAACAATTTACCCTTTGAGGTAACGGGCCATACCTCACACTCCTAGGTAGTCTTAGATAAGATTAACACATCAAAGGGTCTTCAGCTGTCCCTTTGATCTGGCTTGAACAGTTCAACTGAATTCCTGGTCAATATGGCAATGCAATACAATACATTGTGCAATACATATAACATAATATATAAAATACCTACACATATTAATATTACAACAAGAAAGGAATCCTAAGATGTGAAAAAACAAAAAAACCTGGCCCAGGCAATGTCCATAACTATATTAAAACCCAAATTTGCCATTATTCTCTAAAGCTGGTCTGTAACAAAGAGTTATGTTTTTGTTGGATTGTTCCTCCCCAGAAGGGAAAGGGGCCAGCTGGAGTGGAGAAAGATGTTGAAAGAAGAATAGGAAGCTCACTTCTCCAGAGGAAATGTGGTCGTGATATCTGCAAACCTGTGTAACACTGGCCTCAGATATGAGTGGCGACTTCCCAGTAACCACACCTGTAACCACAATATCATGAGGCCTCTGTATTGACAGGAACTGTATGCTCTTATTAAGGCCTGAAACATGGAACCAATGAAATGCTTATACTTTGGAACAAGGGGAAGTTAGTTTGGGGTTTCGGCCCACTGTTCCACAAAAGCTGTAGACCACCTGAGGCCCCTGTTAAGAGTGGTAACTGGCTTAACAACCCAAAAGCCTCGTACACAAGACCGGTTTTCCAGGCTGGAAAACTGCCATGAGAGCTTTTGGCTGGGAAAACCGGCCGTGTGTATGCTCCACAGGAAAACTGCCAGAAAAAAAGAACCAGCTCTTTTTTCCTGCCGGGATCGCGCCATTTAATATCTGCTTCTGTCCCCAGCCTCCTCCGCTAGTTAGAGGAGCGGACGGCGGGAAGCGGGACATTTTTGAACTGGGGGACGGGACCAGAGAGGTAGCAGCCTGTCATGTTGGACGGCAGGTGGTGCCAGTCCTAGCAGCCAATCACCAGTTCGCCCAAAAGTCTCCCCGTCCCGCCCAGTGCTGCTGCGGCTTCACTTGACGAATGTCCCGCCTCCTGCTCTCTGCGCTGAAAAGTTACAGGTAGGTGTGGAGAGGGAAGGGAGGAAAAATATATGGAAATGTTAAGGACGAGGAGTGTGGGCTGTGCTGTGGGGGGGAAAAGGGGGGTTGTGTGATGGGGCAAAACTGTGTGCAGGATATGTGATGGGGTCATGTAAAGGGGGCAATACTGTGTGGCGGGGGTATGTGATGGGGCAATCGTGTGTGGTGGGGGTATGTTATGGGGCAATACTGTGTGGTGGGGGTATGTGATGCGGCAATACTGTGTGGGGGGGGGATATGTGATGGGGGTGGGGGTCATGTAAAGGGGGCAATACTGTGTGTGGGGGGATATGTGAAGAAGGGCAATACTGTGTGGGGGGATATGTGGATACAGTGTTATGCAGAGGTGTGGGGGCGCGAAATGTTTTCTTCTTCCTAGGGGGGGCATTAAAGAAAATAATTGAGAAGCACTGCCTTAGACAGTTATCATAAGAACCCCATTTGAAGATTTACATTTCCAGGGACAATTGTAAAATGTTTGGATTTGCCATCATTTTCTGTATTTTAGATAATGGTACCCAAGATAAATAGAGAGGGTGAAAGAAAAAAGTTTTGACTTTCCATACAAGTCAAAGAGAATGCAAAGGCAGCTCAGAAAGAAGTCAGAAGGCTAAGTGGTGGCATCTGTAGTCTAAGCCCAAACACAGCTCAGGTAACTGATGTTCAGGTAGAGCCAACCAGTCTGTGTCTCTTTGTGATCCCCCTCAATGGCTCCTGCAACTTGGGTTGATTTACTAAAACTGGAGAGTGCAAAATCTAGTGCAGTTTTACATGGTAGCCAATCAGCTTCTAACTAAAAATCTGGAAGCTTCTTTTCTGCATATTGTTAGCCTTGAACAAAATTACTGCATTTCTAACCCTTGCATTGATCCCAAATTCTTCAAAACCAATAATAACTTACACAACTTCAATCTTCTCACATCTGGAACTTTCTGGAAACACCTCAAATTTTTTTATTTGCTTGACATCAACAGAATTGGAAAGGCGTCCAATGCAATGGCAGCGTCTTCTCCCTAGTGGTGACATTCCTAGAAAAGAGAGGATTATTCAGCATTAACCACTTGACCTCCGGAAGATTTACCTCCACCTTCATGACCAGGCTATTTTTTGGGACGCAGCACTGTGTTATTTTACCTGACAATCGCGCGGTTGTGTGACACTGTACCCAAATAACAACATTTATGTAATTTGTTTTCCTACGAATAGAGCTTTATTTTGGTGGTATTTTATCACCACTTTTTTCTTTTATTTGTTTTATTATTTTGTTTATTTATACATTTTTTTTCTGCATGGATAGACAAAGATACATTGTATCTATTTCCCCATTCACAGAAAGAAAAAAACGCAGGGGCAGGCGTCACAGTGACTGATCAATGTGGTAGCCAATCAGAGGCTACCACAGCAATCCGGTGACCCGATATCAGGGGATCCGGGTCCTGATCGTTAGTGAGACACCAGTCTCTGTGCTTAAAGTGCGGCGCACTCCCAGCACAAAGGGACGTACGCCTATATGCGGCCCCACAGAAAAAAAACCAGTTCTGTGTTACGTCGGCGTGAAGGGGTTAAAGTATAACTGCAGCAAAAAAATATTCATTTTGTATTGGGTAGGAAAGAGTTAAAACCATTGTCAGTTTTTTTTTTTTTACTCTCTAACTGTCTGTGTCTCATTAGCAAGATTTCCACTCACTTCCTGTCTTGTGGACTCAACTGGAAGTTGTTTCCAATTTGTGGGAAATCCTCACTCTTCAGTTTTCACAGAAACAAGTATACTTTTGAGGAGATTCCTGTCCATGTGGCAACCCAAAATTTTAGCTTTACCCTTACTTTTATTCCTGGTGACATTGAAAAACCTGCCAGCTGTTCTAACTGTTCATCACTTTATCTAGAGTTTAAAAAAAGTTTTGCCTTTAGTTATACTGTAATAGTATGCGGCTTTTATGTACTTTCTAGATGCCCTTTTTTTTAAATCCTGCCACGGCACTGCAAAAATCTAATATACAGAAAATGATTGACTAAACCACACAAGTGCTTTTGTATCCTCTTCCTATTTTGGTTTATAATGGCTTTTTAAAGTAACACATGCAGTTATATAGGGGTTGGAACAAAGGTTTAGCCTAGGTTCACACTATAGGAATATGGGAACCAGCGCGATTCCAGCGTTGGTTCCCGCATCGCATTTCTCTCGCAGGCAGTTCACACTGCTCTATGCAAAGCGCTGCGGGTGTCAATACAATGTTAATGACACCATGAGATCGACTCACAGACAGGAATCGGATCGGGAAAATAAAGTCCCTGCACTTTTTTTTAATGCAAATCCAATGCCAACTGTATGGCTGAACTTGCACTGCACAGACATCGCATGAGATCGGCACCTGCGGTGCGGGTGCGAATTACATATGATGTCTGAGATTGCTATAGTGTGAACTGGGGCTTAGTGCACAATAACACTGTTTGATACAAGTGCCCCCAAAATGAAGACAGTTGGGAGTTTTTGCTGGCAGTGGGTGCATTAAAACAATGGGATTGGACACGCACACAAGCTAAATGCCTCATGTGCAAAGGGACTAAAGGGTTAAGGCTGGGTTCACACTATTGCAAATCGGATGAGGGTTACCGCATCCAATTTGCAATAGCAGGCAATTTTGACCGGCTCTCTATGGAGCCGGTTAACATATCTCCACTGCGTCTCCAGGGCGAATTCGCACAGGGGTCCTGTGCATCTTTTTATCCATTTCAGGTCCGAATTCAGCCAAAAATTCGGCCTAAAATCGGACCTTAAACGGTGAACGGGGACGCACTGAACCCTGCTGTGAGCCGCCTGCGAAGATGGTGTGAACCCAGCCTTAGCAGGTGTTATTTCTGTGCCCTTGTTGTGAGCTCTAACAATTAATTCATCCACAATGGCTATAGATACAATGGTAAATCAGTGAAGAGCTTTTACTGCTCATTCAGAATATATAAATACTTTTGTGTGCATAGTCTGGGCACAGATTCACCTTAATATACCATAAGTGGAAAGATACATTTTCTAATATCATTGGTCAACACTTAAAATCTTGGATTATACCAAGAAAAAACATTTCTAAGGACAAACTGCTGATTCAGGAACTGGTCCTGGAATTCAGGTACAGTAATTTTTTTTAAGCTATATACATACATACTTAAACAATCTTAAGTGCAGTCAATAGTCACATCTCTGTGTTTCTTAATATATTGATTGGGCCACTTACCTTGCACGCACTGAAGGATGAGCAGTGAGCCCAGGATAGCAATGAGAATTCTGGCCATCATGTAGAACAGGTAAACCTGGACTAGAAGAAAGTTTAACACTTCTAGCAGGGAGAGGATATTTATATGATCAGAATCCTCCCACAAGTCCAGAAATCTCCCTGGGGAAACCCCCAAAAATTGGGACTTTTCTCCATATACTAGTTCTCATTTTCTTGGAAGCAAGTATGTTTTCATTAAATTAGTTGCCTTATTCATGCAGACAATAAAGAAAGACTGGGAACATAGAAAGAGGGTGATGGGTTTGAGAGAAGTCACATTTCTATCACATAGCCTAATATTTTCATTGTATGCAGTCTAGTGTTTATAAGCCGGTGCCAAACCGCAACAATATCATGTTTGTCGTCTGATTGTTGAAATTACTTTCTTCAAGGCTGTCAGATTTGTGGACATTTCTCACCCCAAGAACAATGTTTGTTCCATATTCAACTACAGCTCAGTTAGAAACATGTACAGTAAAACCTTGGTTTGCGAGCATAATTCGTTCCAGAAACATGCTTGTAATCCAAAGCACTTGTACATAAAAGCATTTTTTTTACATGGTATAAAAGAGAAGAGAGACACCTCTAAGTGTTGCAAAAAGTTGCTAATTGTTGTACCTTCTGTAGCGCCCCCTTACTTTCAGAAAGGGCGCTACGCTAAAGTTAGTAGGGTGAGAGACTTACTTGCTCTCACCCAGGTTGATTTGATCAGGTTCGGCGGCTGTCAGCCCTGAATTGTCCTGTGGGTCATTCTGCACTCCAGGGATGTGATTCCATCTCTTGGCGGCAGGTGGCGCCAGAGGGGTTCAGGCAGAGCCACTTTTCCCCAGCAGCTAATTGGAGGAGCGTTTCCCTCGCAGGGCATGTTGGGGAGGGGTATATATGTGGCGGACACCATATTTTGGGGTTCTTCGCAGGTTCCTGGTTCCAGGTGCGGCACCCACCTTCAGGGTGTGTGCACATCACGGGCCCCACCACTATGGCCTACCTGGCCGGGGCCCGTGCCACACGGAGTTCCCGACTCTGGGACCTCATGGCTAAGAGACACTGAAGTGACTGAGGGACCTCAGTGACTTACTGAGGTTCCGCATCTCAAGCAGACAGAATTAAGAGGATATGCTCTATTGCTCTTAAGTACCGGACCTGTGGCAGAGGCCTCTACTAATCTTCTAGAGCCAAGTCGGTGGCAGCGACTTGTTCCTTCTCAGCTTTCTCGGTGACACTTTGGCTGCAAGGCCTGTGTGAGAGGCCTGTCAAGGTGCATTGCACCCACTCCGGCTGGAGTGGCGACGTGATTGACTTAATTACTGAAGGCAGGACTGCTTTCTCTATCCATGCCTGACTCTGCAAAGTTACTCTACTTTCATCAACCTTTTCCTATCTACCTCAAGTTGATGTGTTGGTCGTGTTGAACCAGGAAAATAAAGCATTCAGAAAACTTCAGCTACAGGTTGGACATTCGTTACTGCTTTGCTCACTACATCTACCCCTAGACACCACACAGAGGTAACTTAACCACTTCCCGCCCGGCCAATAACAGATTTACGGCCGGGAAGTGGTTATGAAATCGTGACTGGCCGTTCTCAAACGGCTAGCACGATTTCAATGCCGCGCGCGCCCGTGGGGGCGCGCAGCGCGGCGATCGGTGATGCGGGGTGTCAGTCTGACACCCTGCACCTCCGATCTCGGTAATGAGTCTCCGGCGGAGCCTCGTTACCACGTGATCAGCCGTGTCCAATCACGGCTGATCACGATGTAAACAGGAAGAGCCGCCGACGGCTCTTCCTCACTCGCGTCTGACAGACGCGTGTAGAGGAGAGCCGATCAGCGGCTCTCCTGACAGGGGGGGTTCGCGCTGATTGTTTATCAGCGCAGCCCCCCCTCGGATCGCCACACGGACCACCAGGGAGTGCCCACACTAGACCACCAGGGTACTAAAAAAAAAAAAAAAAAAAGAACAAAAAAAAAAAGGGGGCAGTAAAAAAAAAGGGGGCAGTAAAAAAAAAGATGCCAATCAGTGCCCACACATGGGCACTGA
Source organism: Rana kukunoris (assembly GCA_029574335.1). Taxonomy (NCBI): domain Eukaryota; kingdom Metazoa; phylum Chordata; class Amphibia; order Anura; family Ranidae; genus Rana; species Rana kukunoris. The sequence continues at coordinate 11,618 of JAJQKJ010000115.1, forward strand.
TTGGCAACATTGATCCATCAGTGCCACCCCTCAGTGATCATCAGTGCCACACCAGTGTCTGTCAGTGCCAATCCATGCACAGTGCCCACCTATCAGTGCCCACCTGTGCCACCTATCAGTGCCCACCTGTGCCACCTATCAGTGCCCACCTGTGCCAGCTATCAGTGCCCACCTGTGCCACCTATCAGTGCCCACCTGTGCCACCTATGAGTGCCCACCTGTGCCGCCTATGAGTGCCCATCTGTGCCGCCTATGAGTGCCCAGTGCCGCCCATGAGTGCCCATTAGTGCCGCCCATGAGTGCCCATCAGTGCCCCATACCAGCGCCGCCTATCAGTGCCCATCAGTGCTACCTAATTGGCGCCCATCAGAACTACCTCATCAGTGCCCATCAGTGCCACCTCATCGGTGCCCATCAGTGCCACCATATCAGTGCCCATAATTGAAAGAGAAAACATACTCATTTACAAAAAAATTAACAGAAAAAAATAAAAACTTTATTTTTTTTTCAAAATCTTCGCTCTATTTTTAGTTGTTGCGCAAAAAAAAAAATCGCAGAGGTGATCAAATACCACCAAAAGAAAGCTCTATTTGTGGGGAAAAAAGGACGCCAATTTTGTTTGGGTGCAGTGTAGCATGACCGCGCAATTGTCATTCTAATTGCGACAGTGCTGAAAGCTGAAAATTGGCTTGGGCGGGAAGGTGCGTAAGTGCCTGGTATGGAAGTTGTTAATCCGCCGATCCCAATCTAACCAGTGGCTCCTGAATAGGGTAGTGCTACACTTCATTAAATGTAACCATATTGCTACACTTAGAGGCTACTCTCTTATTTTTTTATACTCAGTTGTGACATGACGCTACTATTAAAACATTTTGCTTGTCTTGCAAAACGCTCTCAAACCAAGTTACTCTCAAACCAAGGTTTTACTGTATTCACTTTTATGAAGCAAACTAGTGTCAAAATGAGATGCTCATCTATTGATCATCGGGCTGCCTCTCATTTTGCAAAGTATATGCAGCAGTTTTTTGTTTATTTGCAGGGGCATAACTAGGACTGTGAAGGACCTGGGGCACCTTGGGCACACTGAAGTAAGTACAGATAAGGCTGTTGTGGCACAGGGGAATGGCGGGTCCGGACTCATTGTGCCAACAGTGGCAGGGGTTTAAAGGGGGGGTATCGTAATATGAAAGTTGAGCCTACTTACTGTAAACATGTCACACTAAGAGTTCATCCTGGAAGTATTCACAGCGCCTTTACTTGTTTCCATATGTAGCGCCCCCTTACTTTCAGTATGGGCACTACGCTAAAGTTAGTGGGTGAATGGGAGAGTTACTTTGCACCCATTCCTAATTTGTCAAATTGCAGGCTGCTGCTATTTCAGAACTGTCCTGTGGGCCGGTCTGCGACCCAGAGGTGTGATTACACCCCTGGGCGACAGTTGGCGCTAGAGAGGTTCTGATGGAGCCACTTTTTCTCAGCAGCCAATCAGAGGAGTTCTTCCTTTGCTGGGCATGCTGGGGAGGGGTATATCTGTGGCAGCTCCCGCGTGTTCTGGAGGTGGTCGGTTCTTCTTCTCTGCGCGGGGTCCACATTCCAGGTGCGGCATCCACCTTCAGGGTGCGCGCATCCACGGACCCAGCTCGCATGGCCCACCTGGCCAGGACCACTTGTTTTATGGAGACCCATCCGGATGTCGATGGGGGCCCCAGTGACTTACTGGGTCCCCAACCTTATTGAGAAAGATCCCAGGCTGTGTACCGTTCGGTGGGGGATCGGCTTGAGGAGAACCCAGAGGCAGGTTATCCAAAAGGGCTTGAATGAACCATCGGGGATCTGGTTACTGGAATTGACAGGTACATGTCAGTTGTCAACCGGTGACTCCTTTCATTGCATTTACTGCATTCCAAATTGTTCTCTTGAGTGCTAAAGTACTAGACCTGTGGCGGAGGCCCGAGCCAGGTCTGTCATAGAGACCTGTTCCTTCCAGCAACTTACACGTGACACTTCGGCTGCCAGGCTTATAACAGGGGTCTGTCCGGAGGCACTTCACCCACTCTGACGAGAGTGGTGACGAACTGTGTCTGCTATTACTGAGAGCAGGACTGCTCTATTTCATATCCAGGCCTGATACCGCACTGTTCTCTATTGCTTCATCAACCTTTCCTGCTGTTGATGTTGGCCGTTGTTGGGCCCTGGAATAAAACATTTAAAAATCCATTTGGTGACTGGACATTCGCTCACTGCTACTACTCACTGCTACTACCCCTAGACACATCACAAAGTAACTTAATATGCCGATCCCAAACAACAACCAGCGGCTCCTGAGGGGGTAACGCTACACATCTTTTGTTATGTTAGGGCCTTATTCCAAAATTGATTAAATCCACAATTTTCCTCAAAATTCTACAAACAATATCCCATAATGACAACGTGAAGGATTTTGTTTGAAATGTTTGCAAATGTATTAAAAATAAAAAAACAAAAAAGTCACATGCACATAACTATTCACAGCCTTAGCCATGATACTCAAAATTGAGCTCAGGTGTAATCTGTTTGATTGGAGCCCATCTGTGGTAAATTCAGTTGGTTGGACATGATTTGGAAAGGCACACACCTGTCTATATGAGGTCCCACAGTTAACAGTGCATGTCAGAGCACAAACCAATCCATGAAGTACAAGGAATTGTCTGTAGACCTACAAGGCAGGGTTGTATCGAGACACAGATTGTCCTTGTCTCCTTACATTAATAGTCAGTGTCTGTGCCACCATGGCCAGGTAGTAAGTGTGATTCCCTTACATTGGTGGTCAGTGTGCCCCCCCCAGCAGTTGTATTTGGGTTTTGTGCTGCCCTAGGCAAGACTAAAATCGGGCGCCCACCCCTCCTTTATTTAAAGTTGTCCCACCCCAGCCTCTTTAAAATTGCCGGGGCAACGGAGATAAACGACCTACATTTTACTATCCATAGGTGATGCTTTAAAAGCCTTTACAGGTTACTACTTTAGATTTACAGAGGAGGTGTGGTGCCAGAATTACTGCTCATGATCTGACGTTCATGGTGATACCTCACATGAGTGGTGATCGCTGTTTGCATGCGTCGCCGCCCCACAACTGACACACTTTCACCTTTGTGTGCGAGCACTTTCTTTTTTTTACTATATTTTTTTTCATACTTTGCTTTAAATTTTCTTATCACTTTTTTTGCTGTCATAAGGAATGTAAACATCCTTGTGACAGCAAAAGGCATGTGACAGGTCCTCTTTATGGAGGGATTTGGGGTCTAAAATACAAACAAATCCCTCCTTTGCACTTAAAAGCATTCAAAACACCAAGATCTGCATTTTTGAATGCTTTCGATTTTTAAAAACTGCTGCAGATGGTTTCTGAGTAAACCGGAAGTAATGTCATGTCATCGCTTCCAGTTTGCTGTTACGAACAGCCGATCAAAGCCGATCTTGGCCCTCACTAGTCGCTCAGTGGGACAAGAGGGCCCGAAAAAGCCGCAAAAGGCAGCTGGATGGGGGATGGCTCGTTCTGCTTCTTGTAACAGCAATCGAGAAGCTAGTAAGCCGCTCCAATTGCTATTACAAGAGAGTCAACCGCCGGCCCTAAAAAGCGATACCAGGGTGCTGCCTGCAGCTGCAGTCATCTTGGTACAGGCACCGCCCCCCTGAAAGAGGCCACCCCAGGCAGATGTCTTGTTTGCCTTGCGGTATATACGTCCCTAGTGCCCCCCCCCTCTTACATCAGAGAGAAAAACTATTGCATCAAGCTGCAATCTAATGCCCTGTACACACAACCGTTTTTCACGACGAGAAAACTGCCATTTTTTATATTGGATGTGTATATGCTCCCTAGCAGTTTTCTCGATGAAAAATTTAATTTCTTAGTCATGTCCATCTAAATCTGCCAGTATATCTAACGCTACCCTCTCCCCAGATTGACAATGCTGCTGTCCAAAAGTGTATTATGCATGAATAACAAGGTGAAAATAAACAAAACGAAATCGAGAAAAGAAAATTAATTTGGCAAAAACATTTAAAGTAACAATAAACTCCAGTTAAAAAAAAAAATAATTTAAGTATGTATTAAAGCATGCGCAGTGGGTGCCCGGCCGTGAAGCCGAAGGCTGTCACGGCTGGGTGCCCATAGTCGGGATGGAGACGCCGGCCGGGGAGGGGGGGAGAGGAGCGGAGCCCCGGTCGGCGCATCGCTGGAACGCAGGAGCAGGTAAGTGAGTGTTTATTAAAAGCCAGCAGCTACACTTTTTGTAGCTGCTGACTTTTAATAAACACAATTTTTGGCTGGAACACCCCTTTAACTTAAAAAAGTATCTTCTATTGTTCTCAGTCGCCTACAAATCCTCTGTGATCCAACTTCTTGTTAGAAAGTAGTTACATGTTTTTTAGCCAGCACGTGGCGCTTTTGGGTCTTTATACACAGGCTTTTGTTCTTGTCAGAACTTGCTGATCCCTTGGGTCATGTGCACAGTCTATTCTAAAACCCACTTTGAAAGACACCTAATGTTACAGAGCTCAATAGCTGAATCTGCAGTTTTCACAAGGGACTTACAAGAATCACATTTCTGCAGCACACAGAGCGGGCCGTAAATGTGGTCCGAGCTGCACATGCTCGACCCAGATCACACTTCCCGCTCACAGGCAGGGGGACACTTATGACAGAAGAGTCCTCTAGGGTCTCTTCTGTTATTAAAACCCTGCTTGTCAGAGTTTTTTTTAAAGATATTGACTTTACTACAACTTTACCAATGTATTGTTTTAGTGGAATTCCAGGCTATATTGAATTAAGCTTAAATAATGCCTATTTAACTATCCCGTAGAGTGTAGAAGGAAGATGCTTATACTTTACCTATTCTGAGGGAGCTCTGGTCCCAGGGGCGGACTGACAACTCATAGGGCCCCCGGGCAATAGAAGATTATGGGGCCCCTGGGCTTACTGATGGCCACCACGCCAGGGGGCAGTGCAGAGTCGGGGCAGCTAAAATCTCAGGATTTTCACATCAAAAGCATGTCAGTTTCGGACATATCAGGGGCAGATGTAAAAAAAAACACTGATTTTTACATACTGTCCCTGGTTTTACTGAGCCTAGCAACCCTGATCGGGCCCCCTAGTGGCATGGGGCCCTCGTGACATCACCACCCAGGCATTCCGGTCGTTGTCAGATCTCTCTCCTCTCCCCTCAAGCCTGCCATTGGGGAGATCATGCGATTATCTGTTACATTCACAGCTATCAAAGAGACGGATTTGTAGAGATTTCTTCAGGAACGAGATGGTATTCTTAATAGAACCCAGACAAAAATACTGACAACGTTTTTAACCCTTCCCTAATCTGAATTTTTAGAAATACATACACTTTAGATCCATGCAGAATTTTCTAGGCTCTTTTTTTCTCTTTTTTAGATATATTCAAACAGATATTAAAGTGGTTCTGGAGGCAGTTTTTGTTGTTTTTATTTTTCAACTGTAGACACAGTCACTGCAACCAACAAAATACAGTATGGCCGACGCGTTTCGCACTTACAATCAGTGCTTAGTCATGGCCATGGAACACACTACATGAGGCCGCCCAGCAGGTGGCCTTATATAGTGTGGGGCGTGTGCTAAAGCCCTGAGCCATAATTGGCCAAAGCCACTCAAGCATGCATGGTCATAGTGCATGTTTGGCCAATCATCAGCGTGCAATGCCGCAGTGAATTATGGGCCGTTGCGCGTCACTCGAATTTGGCGCGAACGACCCGTTTCGTTCGAAAATTCATCTAACGTACGAACAGAGAGTGTTCGAGTCGAACATACGTTCGAATCGAACGCGGAGCTCATCCCTATTCAACACTATCCAAAGCTAGAAAATTGTATTCAATTTAAAAAAAATGTGTGAATCGCGGTTGTAAGTTGTATGAATCTTGTGTGAAAATATTTTATAAATAGACACCTAGAAAGTGTTATGTAAAAACAAAAATAAAACTGTCCCGAAAACAGTTTTCGTTTCCTTAAAATAAAAGCCTCTAGGACCCTGGAGCTATGTTTTGCGACAAAGGAAGTCAAGAACCTTAAAAATGTTACATTGAAACTGAAGACTGTTCGTTCTAAAAATAATTGAGAAATGTCCCTAGAGTCTAGGGAATATCCCTGTTTTTAGGGACTCTCTGTAGATTTACTTTAATGTTTCTATTTTCTTACCTAATATCCACAGCCTTTATTTTCAAGAAAATGAAACAGTTGTGTTCACTTTTAGCAACAATTTCCAAAAATCCTCCTATGCCATTCCATATCTTCAGAATACTACATACCAGTGTTCATATGAAACTCTGGGGAGGCCTCACCACAAAAATCAGGGGTCCCTTGATCCTTTCTAGGCTCTTTTTTTCTCTTTTTTAGATATATTCAAACAGATATTAAAGTGGTTCTGGAGGCAGAAGGTTTTTTATCTTGCATTCTAAAACTTCAGTGTGCAGCAGCCCACCGCAGCCCCCCTAATACTTACCTGAGTGCCATCTCGATTCAGCGATGTGCACGAGTGCCACGACCATCTGGGGCTCTCCCGCCTGATTGGCTGAGACATGGCAGCATCCCGCTTTCTGTCATTCAAAGTCAGTTGACCAATGAGGAGAGAGAGGGGGCGGGGCGGAACTATGGCTCTGTGTCTGAATGGACACACAGAGCAGTGGCTCGGCTTAGGTGCCCCCATAGCAAGCTGCTTGCTGTGGGGGCACTCAACAGGAGGGAGCAGCCAGGAGCGTCGGCGAGAGGCACGAGAAGAGGAGGATCTGGGCTTCTTTGTGTAAAACCACTGCACATAGTAGGTAAGTTGAACATGTTTGTTATTTTTATAGAAAAAAAAGTGAGACTTTAGTTTTCAGTTTTCATTGTACACATTGTACATTTCCAGTGACTGACTTGGGCCCGAGTAACAAAGACGCACCTGGAATCACTGAAATAAACATTATTAACATGAAAAGCCCTGTAGCGGTTAAAGTGGAGTTCCCACCTGAAAAAAAATTTACACCAAAAATCTAAAAAATGTGAATGGGGCGCGCTGCATTTTGGGAGAAATGGTGCACCCCCTAGTGGCCACTTAAAGCGGCGCTCCACCGTAAAGTGGAACTTCCACTTATTGGATTCCTTTCCCCCCTCCGGTGCCACAATTGGCACCTTTTGGGGGGAGGGGGGACAGGATACCTGTCTTTGACAGGTATCCTTTCCCAATTCCGAGAGTCTGGCCGCGGCCATGACGTCACCGCGGGGCTCCCTCCTCCTCCTCCCCAGGCCGCCGGGCTATTAGGAGAGAGGAGTGGGCCTTGCGCATGCGCAGTAGGGTTCCTGGCGTGAAGCCAAAAGGCTACACTGCTGGGTTCCCTTACCCGCCATGGCGGCGGCAGTGTAGCCTTTCGGCTTCACTCCAGGAACCCTACTGCTGGCATCGCTGGACTCCAGGATAGGTAAGTGTCCATTTATTAAAAGCCAGCAGCTGCATTATGTGTAGCTGCTGGCTTTAAAAATTGTTTTTAATAACAAACATGTCATACTTACCTCGACTGTGCAGTTCGTTTTGCACAGAGTGCCCCCGATCCATGTCTTTTGGGGTCCCTGGGCGGCTGTCTCTGGTCCTCCCCACAATTAGTAACCACAGTCATGGTGATCAGTAATTTCATGCGCGCTCCTGTAATACAGCGAGCGGCTATAGCATACATTCTATTATAGGGTGCCTTGAACTTTTTTTACAACATAAATAAAAAAACTATATAGAAAAAATCTATATAGAAATACAGAATATAAATAAATAGATCGATATTACACAGTATACATTGTATATACATATTATACATGGATCATCATTTTTTTTTCCACTTCAGAATTAACCATAGCAAGAGACCCACTCATGGTTTCGTTCAGTAGTTCTAACTCTACTTTGGTTTCACATCATGTGTGGATTTCGTATTGAATATATATATATATATATATATATATGTTTTTTTTTAACTATACACTTATATATAAATTTACCATTCCCGTTAGAAATACTTCTCAGCCCCCCTCTCTTTCCTCTCTCCCTTTATCCCTCCCTACCCCCCCCCCCTCCCCTCCCTAGCCTCCCTTTCAATCTTTCTATTTGCAAACTTAACTTTCTCTACTTCTTTATTAGTACTATCCTCAAGACGTAATTATAAAAAACGTTGGATTACGCCTCCATCATCTCTGCATATCCCATCTTGTTCTTAAATCTTTTCCATTTTTCCCATTTCGCTTCAAATTCCTCCAGTTTATCCTCGTCTGTAGATCTTAGATATTCGTTATTATAAATTTCATCTATTTTGTAAAACCACTCTCTCAAAGTGGGGCTCTCAGATTGTTGCCAGCAGCCAGATATTTGGCACTTTGCAGCGTTCAAGAACTCCGGGATTAGTGTGCTAAGATATTTTTTTGTTGGCATTCGGGCCCCATGTAGGACACAGACCCATGGATCATCTGGAAGAGAGATCTCTATGATTTCTCTGATTTTTAATCTAATGTTTGTCCAGAATGTTCTAATTTTGGGGCAGGTCCACCAGATGTGGATCATTGTACCGATTTCATTGCACCCTCTCCAACATAACCGCGTTCTGATTGCTGATGGCGTCAGTACTCTATCCGGTGTAAGGTACCATCGTACTAGACACTTATAATTCTGTTCCATTATCTTATTATTAACCAACGTCACATAAACCCTCTTTATTATCTGTTTTACCTCATATTCATTCAAACTTGATCCGATTTCCTCCTCCCATTTCTTGACGAATGGAGGTGCGCTCTGTATTTTTGAAACATTTAAGATTTTATATATCTTTGAAGTAGGGCTGCGGAAATTAACGATTAATTGTTCGATTAATCGTTAATTTCTTTGATCGACTAAAACAATTTTGATCGACGATCCGCGGAGTGAGCTCCGCGGTCTCGCCGATAGGAAAGACCGCGGCTTCGGCCTAGCTCCGGAGCCGCGGCCATCTTGGTCCACCCGGCGGCAAGCAAGTAGCGGTGCGCTGACGTCATCATCACCCACCGCCCAGTGTCGAGGGCCCCCTGTATCAGAGCTCGAGTCCTGCGGGAACGCCGTTCCCTTTGCAGGACTAGAGCCGCCCGAGCCGATCGGTATGAGGTATGCGGCACCCATCATGCAGCATCCGTCATCCTCCTTCTCCCCCCTCAGCGCCAAGTTCCCCTACATGTAGCTCCGCGCTACTTCCGGGTACTTCTGGGTTTCCTCGTCGGGTCGGCTCTAGGTATGGTGGACTGGTGGAGCAGGAGGCGGCAGGGGGAATTGTGCTGGTGGTGGTGCTGCGGGACCTGGCTGGGACACCCAAGATGAGAACAGGAGGCTGAGCCGTGAACAGGTGGAGGGAGAGATGTGCGAGGCAGTGCTGCAGCTGCTGGGGAGAAGGTAATGCTGGTGCACAGAGAGCTGTGTATGTGATGTCGGATGAGCTGTATTATATGTCACACTTCTCCCCGTCACACTGCTCCTTCACCTGACACACTGCTCCCCCACCTGACACACTGCCCCCCCCCAGAACTGCTACCCCACCTGACACACTGCTACCCCACCTGACAAACTGCTCCCCCACCTGACACACTGCTCCCCCACCTGACACACTGCTCCCCCACCTGTCTGCTCCCCCAAATGTCACACTGCCCCCCCACCTGACACACTGCCCCCCCCCCAGAACTGCTTCCCCACCTGACACACTGCCCCCCCCCCAGAACTGCTTCCCCACCTGACACACTTCCCCCCCAGAAACTGCTTCCCCACCTGTCACACTGCTCCCCCACCTGTCACACTGCCCCCCCCAGAACTGCTCCCCACCTGTCACACTGCCCCCCCCCCCCCTTGACAAACTGCTCCCCCCACCTGTCACACTGCTCCCCTGGCTGTGTCTACCCCCCCTACCGCCCCTGGCTGTGTCTAACCCCCTCCCTACCGCCCCTGGCTGTGTCTAACCCCCCCTACCACCCCTGGCTGTGTCTAACCCCCCTACCACCCCTGGCTGTGTCTAACCCCCCCTACCACCCCTGGCTGTGTCTAACCCCCCCTACCACCCCTGGCTGTGTCTAACCCCCCCTACCACCCCTGGCTGTGTCTTACCCCCCTACCACCACCCCTGGCTGTGTCTAACCCCCCTACCACCACCCCTGGCTGTGTCTAACCCCCCTACCACCACCCCTGGCTGTGTCTAACCCCCCTACCACCACCACCCCTGGCTGTGTCTAACCACCCCTGTCTGTGTCTAACCCCCCCTACCACCCCTGGCTGTGTCTAACCCCCCTACCACCCCTGGCTGTGTCTAACCCCCCCCCCCACCCTACCACCCCTGGCTGTGTCTAACCCCCTACCACCCCTGGCTGTGTCTACCCCCCCCCTACCACCCCTGGCTGTGTCTAACCCCCCTACCACCCATGGCTGTGTCTAACCCCCCTACCACCCCGGGCTGTGTCTAACCCTCCCTACCACCCCTGCCTGTGTTTAACCCCCCCCCCCCCCACCACCCCTGCCTGTGTCTAACCCCCTCCCTACCACCCCTGGCTATGTCTAACATGCCTACCACCCCTGTCTCCTGTGTAACACCCCTACAAACCCTGTGTCGTACCCCCTCTTTAGCACCCCTCTGAGAAGCACGCGGCGGCGGCGGAATGGCGGAGCCTGCTGCATCCAGGCAACACAACGTTCACAGGGGAGTCGGGGATAGAGAGTGTGACAGACAGCCCAGCCGACAGTGACAGGTGATGGTGGCAGAGGGGGATACGATGGAGGCAGGGGGTGATGGTGGCACTGCAGGAGGAGATTGGAGGCAGGGAAGATTGTGGCACCGCAGAGGGGGGTGAAGGCAGCTGGTGTTGGTGGCAGAGGGGATAGAGGCAGGAGGTGATGTGACTAAATCATTTGCCCTTATTATATTAAAATTATGTTTTTTTACCTTAATGTCTATTACATTTTATTTAGTAACTTTTGCGAAATGCCAGTAAAAACGTGGCTTTGCCAGTAAATTTCGGATGTCGTGAAAGTAAATTTCAATCTGGTAGGTTGGCAACATTGGGGGGGCCCTTCATGGTTTCATGCATCGGGGCCCTGAAGGTTCTAGTTACGCCACTGCGCCCGCCTGCTTGCATCGTGCACGTGTCAGTGTCAGCTACTCTGCGGACGGGTCCTCCTGCCTTAAGAAGGTAAGAGAGGACAACCATCATGTATAGCATGCGGGCAGATGTTATATGAAAGCATGCAGGCAGATGTGTATATGAAAGCATGCAGACAGATGTGTATAGGAAAGTATGGGGGCAGATGTGTATATGAAAAGCATGGGGGCAGATGTGTATATTACAGCATGGGGGTAGATGTGTATATTGCAGCATGGGGGTAGATGCTGTAATATACACATCTGCTCCCATACTGCAAGAATATACACATCTGCCCCCATGCTGCCCCCACCACATTTACCACTGACTAATGCAGAGTTGCAATGCAAGGAGATCAGCTAAAAGTAGTTGTATCTGTATGTGCGTTAATTAATCGAAATTAGTCGATTAATCGATTAAAAAAAAAAAAGATTAATCGAACACAAAAATTGTAATCAGTCACAGCCCTACTTTGAAGTTGTTCCTTTTTCGATCTTCCCTATACACAGTCTTTCCAGCGGTCGAAGATTTGTTTCAGATCTCATTGGTTGTGGAAGACTCTCAAAGAAATGTTTCAACTAAGCGTACCTCCATTCGTCAATCTGAACAATTTCTTTCCTATTTTTTAAATCTTTTAAACTTGCTAGCTTATTTTGCTCCATTAGGTCTTTTAATTGGATATTATCCTTCCTTAACCATTTACCAAATCCTTTTTCTACACCTGGTGGGAAGAAATGTGTGTTTTTTAAAGGGATAAGAGGTGAATTAAATACCCAATTTTCTTTTTTATGAATCTGATCCCAAAGTTTCAGTGCATGTCTTGTAATAACGTGAGCTTCTGAGCTTAATCCTCTAAACTGTGTCGGTATCCATATTACTTTTCCCAGTGCTATTTTACTAATTTTGTTTTCCATATATACCCATCTTTTATCTATATTGTTTTTAGCCCAGTCTATTATTCTTGAAAGAACAATTGAGTAATAATACTTTCTAATATCTGGTGCTCCCAGTCCCCCTTGTGTCTTATCTTTATTTAATAGTGTTAATTTTATACGTGTTTTTTTTCCTCGCCATATAAATTTATGAAACATTGACTGAAGTTTTAAAAAAAAGGATTGTGCAATTGGTATTGGTAGCATTTGCATTTTATAAACAATTTTTGGGAGTATTGTCATCTTAAGAATATTAATCCGCCCCGTCCATGAGAGTTGGCCCGGTGCAATCCTATTGAGGTCATCTTTAATTTCATTTAACAATGGGATGAAATTGATCTTATAAAGCGTCTCTTCGGCATTTGCTAATCTGATTCCGAGGTATTTTAAATCTTTTTTCCAAGTGAATGGGATATCTACCTGTAGAGCTCTTATTTCTTTCTTTGCGATGTTGATACTTAATATTTCTGATTTGTTCATGTTTATCTTAAAATTAGAGATCGTTCCAAATTCTTTTATCGTTTTGATGATAGTAGGTAAAGTTAGCCTGGGGTTTGTTACAAAAAACATAATATCGTCGGCATATGCGGCGAGTTTATGTTCCTCTCCTCCAATATTTATCCCCTTGATGTCCCCATTTCGCCTTATTTCTCTTAATAGGGGTTCTAGTGTCAGCGTAAACAATAGCGGGGACAAAGGGCATCCCTGCCTGGTCCCATTTTCTAGCTCAAAGGGGTCTGAGATGTTTCCATTCACTTTGATTCTTGCGGTTGGTCTATTATATAACGCTCCTATCCAGCTTCTCATTCTGGGCCCTATCTCCATCGCCTCTAGTATATTTAGCATGAAGCTCCAGTCCACTCTGTCGAAAGCCTTTTCGGCATCTATCGACAAGAGTAGGCCTGGGGCCTTCCTTCTCTTGATTTCCTCTATGATCAGGAGGGATCTGATACTGTTGTCTCTTCCCTCCCTGCCTGTTATGAAGCCTACTTGGTCTATATGTACTGCATCTTTCATAATTTTTTCCATTCTATTAGCGAGAATTTTTGAGAACATTTTAAGATTGATATTTAAGAGCGAGATCGGTCTGTAGCTGGAGCACAGTGTATTATCTTTACCCTCCTTAGGTATTACAATTATTAGGGCTTCTAGGGCTTCTTTCCTCATTTCCCATTTTGTTCCGATCCCATTAAAGTAGGAGCATAATTTTGGTGTAATGATGTCGGCCAGTAGTTTATAATATAATGTCGTCAGTCCATCTGGGCCAGGGGTTTTACCGTTAGGCAAGTCCCGAATGGTTTTAAGAATTTCTTCTTCTGTTATTGGGGTGTCTAAACTAGCAAGTTTCTGTACTGCGATTTTGTTTAGCTCTATTTCCTTTAAGTATTTTTTCCTTTTTTCCTCCTTTAATTTTATTTCCTCTTTGGTGCTATATTTATTAATAGTATATAGTTTTTTGTAGAATTCCTGAAAATTTGTAATAATATCAGACGTTTTATATCTCATTTCTCCTGTATTTGTTTGTATTTTCTCAATATAATTGGCTGATTTTTTTTTTTTTAATATACTTGCTAGATGTTTTCCCGTTTTGTTGCCCCATTGATACTGTTCTTTCTTTATTATTCCTAGAGTTTTTCGAGTTTCCTGTTCTATTATTTCTCTCATTTCCTCTCTTTTTGAGCAGAGATGCAGCAGTAATTCTTTTTGATTGGTTTCTTTATGTAATTGTTCTAGTTTAGTTATTTCTTTAATTAGTTTTGTTTTTTTCTTTTTCATACTTTTCTTTTTAAAGGTCCCCTCTTTTATTAGGATTACCCTAATAACAACCTTATGGGTTTCCCAGATAATTGCCTCCGACATTCCCTCTGTGCTATTTTCCTTAAAAAATTGATTTATCTCCTTTCTTATTTTACTCTCTATCGCTTTGTCAAGTAGTAGCTCTTCATTCAGTTTCCAATTAACTTTCTTTTTTTCTAATTCGCCAATTTTCAGTTAAAGTGTGATAGGCGAGTGGTTGGAGAATGTTGTTATTCCAATCTCTGTAACTACCACCCGTTCAAGAAGTTTAAAATAAATGTAACATCATAGGAAAGTGACCTTACGAGAGTTGCCAACACCCCAGATCAATCAGAAAAATAGAAAATTCCCCCAGGGGAGGGGCTTTTTAGGCAACAGTAGTAAGCGTAGACGTAATAGTGCGAGAAACAAAAATATATTTTATAATTATTTAATCGTATAAAATAAATCATACAATATAACACTTTCCAAATACAAAATTACAAAATCGAGACTGATCCACATGAAAAAACTCTACAAGGCCCTACGCGTTTCGGGTGTTTCCCTTCTTCGGGGGCCGGAGTCTGTGTGGAAACAAGATATATTACATCGGGTTTACATAACCGTATTATCAAATAGTTTTTACAATTACATCAAATTTTAAAACAGCAAGCATAAAAAGTGCAAAAAAACAGAATCATACCAGTCATGGGATGACACCTCAGTAAAAACACAGGGCAAAACGTCCATGGTAGAAAATATTCCTGAGTAAGATGGTATACAGGAAATTGGGGGATAGGCACCACACATCCAAAAGAAAGCAAACCCTGGGCCAAAACTGCCGGACTAGAGAAAATGTATAGTCCCTAGAATAAAGGACAAATTACACAAAGTTGTATGCAAAATAAAAAGGGAATATATCAATTTTTGTTAAAGTAATGAAATGTAAGATATATACCTATCCAAGGGAAGTAATACTCAAGGATGGCCAGAGGGAGTCAGTATAGAGCACAGCAGAGAAAAACTAGAAAAATTCAAAAAATAACATTAGGCTTGGATTGAATCTGAAGGAAGGAGTAGAAGAAAAGGCTGATGATAAAAGAACAAGCCATCAGCATACCTTATTGTGAGCCTATTGCATGGTACCACCGCCATCAGCCAGGTCAAACATTCCCGGGAGACGGCGGTGTTTAAATAAGAAAAGGGGGCGTGATCGAGGAAGAGACGTGTGTACGGCGGGCGGAGCTCTGACAGCGCGATCGCGTCACTGTCGCGTCGCGGACAAAGTGGGTTATTCCGGCCGCGCTGGCGTCAGGACGCAGACAGCGTCACGGCGTCACACGCGGTGCGGATAGGCTGAAGGGACGTAAACATCAGAATAGTCATGTGAGCGGAAGTGTACACATGGAAAAAAGAAAAGGATGTTCAGAGGGATATAAGGACTGTCAGCAGACAATGCTTAAGCAAAAAGCAATTAAAGAGTATAATGTTTAAACGAATGAGGTCCGAATAATGACACAGGACAACATAAGTAAAAAATAAAAAATAAACAATATAATGACTGTGTTTACATGAAATCTCCCTGACTGGCAAAAAAGAGGAAATAACTTAATTAGATGGTGGCAGTGGCCAATATAAGGGTCCAGAGATAACGTATGAAGAGGGGAAAGAATAAAAATAAAAAGTCCCCTGTCCAGACGGGATCACTGTATGGCGCAGGATTTGACCCAAAGTCGAGGGGCGAAATGTGCCATACGACTGGGTCAAGGAGAAGCCGTCATCTCAGGGATGGCGGCCTGGGTGCGCCATGCTTGCAATAGGGATGGGGGTGCCCAATTCACCAAATCAACCAAAGGCAAAAAAACCCTTGTGTGAAATACCGAGGTGACATCACAAGTCAAGGGACATGATAACTAGATGATACTTATCAGAAAAGGCAAGAAGATAATAACAATCAAAAACAACAAAAACAAAATTAACTAGACAGCAAATTAAATTAATGGTTATTACAACAACTGCGTCACCAATATAAATTTACTCCTTCTCACACCCACCCGAAGAGAAGCCCTCCAAAAAAGGCATAAAACGAATTTGTTCGTTTAGGCCAGGGAAAGTAGTTGCCTCTAGGTCTATAATCCATCGGGTTTCATGTTGTAATAGGGTTTTATTCCAGTCACCCCCTCTGGGATTAGGGTGAATCCTATCCAAGATGAGGAATTTGGCCCCTGGAAAATGTCCATTGTGTTGGAGCAATATATGACGTCCTAAGGGCAGATCAGGATTTGCTGAGCGCATGGTGTTAATATGTCGGGCAGCCCGTTTGAAAAAGGGCAATTTAGTCTTACCCACATAGAACCTGTTGCAATGGCAGGTAAGTAGGTATACTACCCCCGGGGTCTTGCAATTTGCAAAGTGCCGTGGTCTGAATGGTCGTCCATTGGGTAGCAGAACCTCTGAGTTAGTGTTAATGTACCGGCAGATGGAACAACCACCGCATGTGTACGTGCCCTTCCTTTTACATGGGTCTTTCCTGAAGTCCCCCTTGAATTCGCTCATTACCAATTGGTCCCTAAGAGAAGGGGCCCGCCGGTACGTAATGGCTGGTTCCTTGGGGACAAATGGTCCCAGATTGGGATCAAAGGAGAGCAAATGCCAGAATTTTTTAAGGATCCCTCTCGTTTGTTGGTGTTGAATGTGATATTTCGTAATTAATCTTAGGGTATCTCCACCCCTGGCAGATTTTTTCTTTGATTGGGAGAGTAGATCTTGTCTGGCATGCGCATTAGCACGTTGGAAAGATTTTTTGAGGCACTTCTTAGAGTAACCTCTCAATAACAATCTTTCTCTTAGTGCTGCGGCCTCCAGTAGGAATACTTCCTGATTAGAGCAGTTGCGCTTGAGGCGTAGGTACTGGCTGTACGGTATAGACCTTATTAGGGGTATCGGATGGGCGCTGGTAGCGTGCAATATCGTATTGCCCGCTGTAGGTTTTCTGTAAAGACCTGTAGAAAGGCTACCGTCAGGATTCTTAGATAAAGTTACATCTAAAAAAGCAATCTGGGTGTCACTTGATGTCATTGTGAATTTTAAGTTCCAGTCATTGTTGTTCATGATAGACATGAAACATTTCAGTTCGTCAATTGTTCCTTCCCATATCACCAAGACGTCATCTATGTATCTAAACCAGGCCGATACTAGATGGATAAAAGGTTGTATGGCTATACTGGTCAAAAAGGACTTCTCCCACTCCCCCAGGTACAGGTTGGCATACGATGGGGCACATGAAGTCCCCATCGCAACCCCCTGTACCTGGAGGAAGTGGGAGCCATCAAACGAAAAGACACTGTGATGGAGTATGAATTCCAGGGCCATAATCAAAAATTCCCCAAGCTTGGGATCAGCCCTAAAAATTGGAAAAAGAATGTTTCGAATGGCAGCCAAGCCTAGGGTGTGTGGGATGGAGCTGTAGAGGGCTTCTACATCGATGGCTACTAGGAGTGTATTGGGAGATATATGAAGATGCTCAACTTTTTGCAACAAGTGGATAGTATCTTTGATGAAAGATAAAAGGACTACTACAAAGGGTTTCAAGTAGGAGTCAACATATATGCTAAGATTCTCAGTAAGGGCACCATTACTCAAAACAATTGGTCGTCCGGGTGGTTCGGTCATATGCTTATGAATTTTGGGAAGACAGTAAAAAGTCGGTATTCTTGGATATTTAATACGGAGGAATTCCCATGTGTCATGATTGATTACACCATGGGAAAAGGCCCCGTCTACTAGAGCATAAAACTCAGTTTCAAATTCAAGAAGTTCAAGAAGTTTATGTTCTACCCAGATATAATCAATTCTAGTGTACGTCCCATGCACCTGTGAGCGAAATGTATAGTATTTTTGACTCATATGTTGCACTCTACATGCATCTACCAGTTGGTGTTGGTACATCTTCTTTTTTAGTTTGTTTCTCTGACCTATCTCGCTCCCCAGTGCATGCGACGTACTATCTAGTCTGGGATCTAAGCATGGGTTAAAGTCCCCACCGATGACTACCTCTCCTTTGCTAAAACTCATAAACTTTTCCACTATTCCCGCCACATATTGGGCCGCCTTTTTATTTGGAGCATAGATGTTTGCTAGTGAAATTTCTAAGTCGTTTAACTTCCCATTTAAGAATAAGAATCGTCCCTCTGGGTCTTCCCTCTTTTCAGCCACTGTGAACCTTATACCCCTAGCGAACCCTATGGCTACCCCTTTAGCTCTCGCTATTGGAGAGTCGGCGTAGAACCATAAGGGAAGGTCCCTTGAAATGATTCTACGACAGGTACCCAAGGTCAGGTGGGTCTCCTGTAATAATATCACATCTGCCTTTAAGAATGCCAGCTCTCTCAGTATATTTGCTGTTTTAATAGGGGCGTTTATACCTCGAACGTTATAGGATATTATTTTAACTATTGACATTTCATGGAGGGTTTCTTATAACTATCTCTATTCTTTACGGCTGAGGTTTTCCTGTAAGTTATCCTGGGGGCCATCCCTCCCTGTCCCACCCCCTTCCCCTCCCTCCCACCCTCTACCCTCCCTGTCCCCCCTCTCCCCTCCCCTCTCCCCCCTATATTTTGGGCTAGTGGCCTCCCATAGGCCTATAGATCCGCGGCCCTTCTCCATCTGGCCCTACGGTTCTGTCCCCTTGAGGTTGGACTCGGTGTGGGTTGTCCATGAGAAGTTGGCCCTCATAAAGAGGGTCCCGTGCTCCTAGCGTCCCTTTCTTGCATTTTCTTTTTCTCAAAGATTTTTATTTGTCATATAAAGGTTACAAGTGACAGCATGAAAAGAAACAGACTACAAAACATGTGAGCACAGGTAACATGTCACTGTGAACATACAATCTGACTGCAGTGCTGTGATGCGAAGGAGGATGGAGGGAGACCTTCCCTCTACTGATCGGTATACCTGCGTAAACTGCAAACCAAAAAAAAAAAAGAAAAAAAAAAGCAACACAGAGCGTAACAGCATTGAAACAGTTCGGGGAGGATGGGGGAGGAAGACAGTTGGGCGGGATATAACATATATCTGATGTAACGGGGGCTTCCGGATCATTGGGGTTCTACCCAGCATCCGCCCACCCCTAAAGGGGACACACTGTGGGCGGGAGGGTACTACCGTAAAAAGTGATTCATGGGGAGTCATGCTAGATCCGGAACAGTGTGCACTATGAGGGGTGGGGTAGGGGAAGGGGTGTGAATGGGGGGGGTACCTCGGCCAAAGAGTTCATGGGGGGCTCGTTCCAGACAGCCCGGACAAGAGAGCAGGGGGTGTACAGGGGGACGGGGGTTGTAGGGATTCCTTATAGTGGGTCCAACAAGACCAGGTGAGCCTGAACTTGTCATGCATGTCTTTAGATTGATGAATAATCCTTTCCATTTCCTCGATTTTAGATACTCTAGCCTGCCATTCTCCTATCGTGGGGGGGGTTTGTGTCCTTCCAGTGTGTAGGGATGCATTGAGTGGCTGCATTGATAAGGTGTAGGATCAGGGATTTCCGGTACGTTGAGAGGGGGATGGGGGTGTGATGAAGCAGGTATTGTGCTGGCGAGAAGATAGGCGTGTAAGTAGTGATGCTGGAAATAAGTGAGTGAACTTCTCTCCAGAACGGTTGTATCATAGGGCAATCCCACCATATATGGAGGAAGGATCCTTCCTCGGAGTTGCACCTCCAACATGTGGAGGGGGTGTTTGGGAAAATTTTGTGTACCTTGTCGGGGGTCCTATACCATCGTGAGTATATTTTAAACCTGTTCTCCTGTGCAGAAACATTAATGGAGCCCTTGTGGGTGTGTAGGAAGACCGATGCCCAGTCATCTGGCGTCAAGCCCTCCGAGAGATCGGCCTCCCACACACACTGGATCTCGGTTCTGGGCTTGACGGTAGAGATAAGCAGGGAGTACATGGTCGATATCACATGCCTTTGCGGTTCTGCCTGAGAACAGAGACGTTCGAAAGGAGTTAGATCCCTGTGCCAAGGCAGAGGACACGGCACACTGTGAAAGAAGTGACGGAGCTGGAAGTACAGAAACCGAGGGATATGATGGGACGGGAATTTGGAGACCATCTCCTCATGGGTCAGTAGCGTTTGGTTTTCGAAAAAGAGATGGGCCTTCAGCGGTGGACTGTCGCTAGCCCCTGAGCTACCACGAGCTGGGATGTCAGATGGGAAGTCGGGATTTCGGGTAAGGGGCGTCATTGGTCCCGGCGAATGAGTCGTGTCAGCAGAGGTATAGGTGGCCTTCAAGGACAATAGGGTGGGGCCGATCAGCGGATGGGATTTACCCGATCTGGGGACGGAACTGGGGGTAATCCAAGGTAAGTTCGCGATGGGCATGTCAACAAAAGCTTCCTCTATCTCGACCCAGGCCTTATTATGTTTATGTACGTGCCAGTCCAAAATCCGGGTGAGATGGCAAGCCTTATGGTAATAGGCCAGGTCTGGCAAACCAATTCCCCCTGTTGTTTTGGGAGGATGAGTCTGTCCCAACCTATTCTCGCGGATTGACCCGCCCATAAAAAGGATCTGCAGACTGTTTTCAGGGAGGTGAAGAAGGAAGGGGGGAGTTTGATTGGTACCGCCTGTAGTAAATATAGTAGTCTAGGCAAAATGTTCATTTTCAGGATCGCCGCCCTGCCGAACCAGGAAAAATTACCCTTATTCCAGCTGGACAAGTCTCCCTTGATAGTCTGCAGGGCCGGGAGGAAATATTTGGTGTAGAGATCGGAGAGATGGGTGGGGAGTTTTATGCCCAGATAGGTGATTTCATTGGAATCCCATTTAAAAGGAAACTGTCGTTTGCAAAAGGCAACCTGAGCCTGGGGGAGGGAAACATTGAGCGCCATTGATTTGCCATAATTGATTTGCAGGTTGGAGAGGGTTTTAAAGGTTTGCAAGTCATCGAGTAGGTTGGGCAGCGTAATATGAGGGTTGGTCAGGAACAGTAGCACATCATCGGCGTACGCCGCGATCTTGTGGGTTTTATCCTGGACTGATACCCCTTTGATATCCGGATTGTCACGGAGTCTGCGAAGGAACGGTTCGAGGGATAGGACAAATAGCAAGGGGGAGAGGGGGCAACCCTGTCTGGTACCGTTGTGGATGGAAAAGGCGCTTGACAGCAGGCCATTGACCCGTACCCTAGCTGTGGGTGCAGAATATAGAGTCATAATCATTTGGAGGAAACGGTTAGGTATTCCCGATTTGAGTAGTGCTGCGGACATATAGTCCCAGGCCACCCTGTCAAACGCCTTCTCCGCGTCCAGGGAAAGAAAGAATCCTTTTGTATCGTGAGTGGTCATCCAGTGGTGGATGTTGAGAGCCTTAGTCGTGTTGTCCCGGGCCTCACGGCCAGGGACAAAGCCAACTTGGTCAGTCGAAATGAGATCAGGGAGGAATGGGAGCAATCTATTGGCAAGGATTTTTGCATACAGTTTTATATCTACATTAAGTAGGGATATTGGGCGGTAATTAGTGACTAGTGTAGTATCTTTACCCGGTTTGGGGATTAAGGTAATGTGGGCTTCTAGAAGGTCTTTATCGGTATGTGGGGGAAGGGGGATGCTATTGAAAGCATTCACAAATCTTGGAAGCAGAAGTGCTGCAAACGTTTTGTAATAGCCGGAGGTGAGTCCGTCAGGTCCCGGGCTCTTCCCTGGTTTTAGTTGTTTTAAAGCTAGCTGGGCTTCTGCTATTGTCACTGGTGTGTCTAGCTGCGACATATCTGGTGCTGGGCTTGGGGGTAGTCCGTAAGTGGCGAGAAATTCTTCTATGAGTTGTGGGCGTCTCAGGTTGGTCACGGAGGCGTGTGTGTGTCGGGAGGTCATAGAGCGCAGAGAGGTATTGTACGAATTGTCGGGCAATGTGATCTGACCTACGCACTGAGGCGCCCGTCGGGGAAGTGATAGCCCGGATCGTGAGTGCCGATTTTTTCTTTTGTAACGCAGAGGCTAACAGTTTTCCTGACTTGTTCCCAAACTCGTAGTATAATTTATGCGTGAAGGCGACCTTACGTTGTAACCGTGAGTGAAGTTCACCTAGTAATGCCTTTCTGGCTGCTAGTAGTGCCCCGTGGGTATCGGCTGCTAAAGTACGTTTATGGACCCGTTCCAACGTTTTCACACGTTCCGAGAGCTCATCAATGCATGCTTTCCTGAGTCTATGCCGCTTCGCCATTAGGGATATAATTTCACCACGGACAACACATTTGTGTGCCGCCCACACTGTGGCCGGCACCACCTCCCCGGATTCGTTTTCTTCGAAGAACTGGGTGAGTTTGGTCAAAATAGCTTGAGTGTCTGCAGGATCTAGGAGGAGGGAATCGTCCATCCTCCAGATCCCTGATTTAGGACGACGACCCGGCCACTTCAAAGTCATTGTAATCGGGTGGTGATCCGAGAGAACCATCGGTTCAATGGTGGCCGAGGCGAGTAAGTGCAGGTCATTTTGGGAGAGAAAGAGGAGATCAATACGGGAGTATTTAGAATGCATGGGGGAGAAAAACGTAAAGTCTTTTTCGTTCGGGTGTAGCGTGCGCCAAGAGTCGTGCAGGGTGAGTGTGTTCAGTTGGGATGTTATAGCCTTAAGAGCGCGATACGTTAGGCAGGTGGACCCGTTGGACGTGTCCAGAAGGGGAGCCAGCGGTACATTGAAGTCTCCGCCCAGCACCAGTATGCCCCTCTGGAAAGCCGTTAGGAGGTGGAGTGTGTCCCGAAAGAATTTGACTTGGTGGGAGTTGGGGGCGTAGACGTTTGCGACCGTAATGGGAATGCCATGGAGCGTGCCCTTCAAAAAGATGTACCTTCCCAGGGTGTCTTGTTGAACATCTTCAATCTGTATGGGACAGTGTTTAGAGAGCAGAATTGAGACCCCCTTAGACTTTGATTCAGCGGTGGTGGCGTGATACACCGTCGGAAAATATTGGTTACGTAACTTAGGGACAGCATCAGTTCTAAAGTGGGTCTCTTGAAGTAGGACAATATGTGGCTTTTCTTTTTGCAGAGTGTATAGTAACCGTGAACGCTTTTCTGGGGTGTTAAGCCCCTTTATGTTTAGCGAGTACACTTTGAGGGTCAATTGGGGTGGAGGTTGATCTGGGGTCGGCGGGGTTTGGCCGAGGGCCTCCATCTCGAGGGTAACGAGAGAAAGGGGGAAGAGGGGATGGGAAGCGTGGATGGGAGAGAAGGGGGGGGGACAGTAGGAAGAGAAGGGTAGGGTACGTGCGATGGCACAGAGTGAAAGACAACCGAATAGGCTGGCGGAGGCTAGTCCACCTACCTATGAGGGAAGGGGGATTCGGTAAAGTTCAACGCGAACGGGGGGGACAGGTCCAATCACAGGGCCTGAGCACCGCCGTCCGCGCTGGTGTGGGGTTGGAACGATCCCCACCGGAGACGGTAGGAACAATATAGGAGATCAAAAGTTTCTGAGTGTAACTAAGAGTGAAACCAAAATAAACCAAACTAAATCACTAAATCACTAATACTAACGGCCACCCCAGAGCAATGCCTTCTAGACAAAAGGGATAGTTAGCAAGGGAGAAACGTGTTTCAGAGTGTCCCGTGCGCCACTCCCCAGGCCACATGTGGGGAAGGTGCAATACGGCAGGCCTCAGGGGCGCCGCTCTCGAGGTCCAGAAGCTTAACCAGCTTTGTCACCAGGCCCTACAACCGACAACTAACGAGCCACTGAACCTCGGATCACACCCCACCGTCACCAGGCGAAGCCCATGGGGCACTCATGCGGGCAGGAGTGTCAGTGAGCCGGGCTATCATTGCCCAGAGGCTCAGGCGTTGGGTGGTAGAAGGGGTCTCCCAAGCCAGCTGCTGGCGACAACCTGGGGCCCTGGAGCCTAGCTCAGGGCAGAGAGGTCTTATGAGGGTATCAACAGGCTCGGGGGACCTTGCACCCTCTCAATCACCTACCTCAGCACGAGAGAACAGTTTAATAATCAGTCAATCAATCAATCAAGGTCCACACAATCTGAAGGTGGACACGACTAGTCCACACTACTATATGGTCAGTTGTCTATGTCCTCTGCGGCGGGTAGACTGTGGGGAGTTAATACTGGTGTGTTTACAGTGTCACTTGTGGTTGTAGATGTGGCGGGATCAGGAAGCGGTGAAGTCCAGGCTGATAGTACAGTCGGTGAGCACTCACAGATTGTGAGGAGGATCAGAGCTATATTCTTTTGGGTGGTGCACAAGGTAGAAGGTGAGTCTCTTACCGGAGAGGTGTTTCGCCGCCTCTACTCAGTCCGTAGAGCGAGGGAGTGAAGGGACCGGGCGGTCGACAGGTCTATTATTCAGAAGTCATCCTCGCGGGCAATCCGATAGGAAGCATCGCATTCCGGTCTTGTGTCCGCAGCAGTGTGAAGGAGCCGATGATCGGAGGAGCGAGAGTGAGGGCTGCACCTCATTCATGGGATACGGGAGCCGGAAGGAAGGATCTTCTCTCCATCCGGGTCACGGTGGACATCCTGTTGCGTCGAGGGTCATGTGTTAACTGCTCAAATCCAGATCCGCCCCATCGAGACACATCCTGTAGGTAAGCTTCCGCCGCGGGGCAATGTGGGGTTTGTAGTCCGAGGAGGTTTAGTAAGATGACCAGGGGGGTGGGCTCCGCTCAGTGGCGTAGGGTGGAGATGTGGCGCTCCGACACGTAAGGCCTAGGGACGTCTCAGTATGAGCTCACCTCCAGGACAGCCAGGGTGGCTCATGTAGCGAGGAGTGCTAACAGACGTTATTAAAAGTTGTACCGTGCAAACACACATAACGTGGCAACCATTAGAACAGCCACAACAGTCCTTCAAGCGTATCATTTAAATGCAGGTTAACTCAAGTAGAGGAAGACTACTTGCTTCCTTCCAGCCCCGTCAATAGTCTCTCCTGGCCCTTCTAGCACCGGGGGTCGGGGACATCTCATGCGGTGCTCCGGGGCCTTGCGGGCCTCCCTGGTTTCTGGATCCCGACGGGGATCTCCGGCGTCGGAAGCGGGAGGCTTGAGTCTCCATAGGTTCCTCCCGGGGTTTAGGCCATCGGTGGACAGATTGCCGGAAGACCGCGTACCAGTCCGGTACTGCCACTAGGGGAATCCCGAGAGACTCACAAAAGCCGGGTAGATCTTCCGGAACTTTCAGCG
Organism: Rana kukunoris; assembly: GCA_029574335.1. Taxonomy (NCBI): domain Eukaryota; kingdom Metazoa; phylum Chordata; class Amphibia; order Anura; family Ranidae; genus Rana; species Rana kukunoris. The sequence goes on from JAJQKJ010000115.1 coordinate 36,669, forward strand.
TGGCAGTATGGCCTCGGTGGGATGCCGACAAGCAGAAGGGGAATTTCCATTGATAATGGATTTCCTTAGCACGCAGGACTTCCAACAGCGGCTTGAGGTCGCGTCGGTTCTTCAGCGTGATCCCTGATAGGTCTTGGTATATTTGGACCGGTTGGTCTCCATGGACGAGTCGCTTGCCTCTGGCCTTCTTTAGGATGGATTCTTTTAGTGCGTAATCGGGCAGGCAGCAGACGACATCTCGAGGGGGGTCCGAGTCCCTTCCCCTGGGGCGTAGAGCGCGATGAATCCTGTCAAAGGTTATGGCAGTCATGGGGGGCCTTTCTAGCACCGAGTTGAATAGTGCAGTTACAGCTTCAGGGATGCGGTCTCCATCGATGGATTCCGGGAGGCCACGCACCCTAAGGTTATGGCGTCGGCCCCGGTTATCTAAATCTTCAAGATGGCGATTCATATCCCGGAGCTGGAGGGTATGGTCGTCCACCTTTCTTGCGGACCGTTTGAGGATGCCTTCGTGATCTGCTACCGAGCGCTCCGTTTGGGAGACCCGATCATCCAGGGCATGTACCTCAATGCGGAGGCCTGCAATGGCGGCCGCCAATGCCTCTTTAATGTCCGTTGCCACAGCTCGCAGATCGTCCAAAGTGAGGTGACGATGTGCCGAGGTAGGTCCCTCAGTCCAATTAATCTCCTGCGCCTGTGAGAAAGGGTTAAGAGGGGCTGTTAGGACTATTTCAGAGTTGCCCGGAGGTAGGGGGTTTGCGGGGCTTTGTGTGGGGCCTTGGCGAGTCGGCGCCATGTTACCCCTCTGGGAGCGGAACATATCCGGGATGTGTTGCTGAGCGGTCCCGGTATTACCCCTCGGGGACCTCGATCTCGAGGCAGAAGATGCTCTGGAAGCTGTACCCATCCTGTGCAGATGGTACTAAGGGTGAATATCTCCAGTTATTGCGGTTCTTGCTCTGAGGTGTCCGGAGCTCTAGATTTAAGCGTCCATCTTCCAGCAAGGTCCGGCCACGCCCCCCTTGCATTTTCTATATTGATTGTAAACTTCGTCCACTCACCCTATCTCCGTTCCACCTCACTCCCCCCTCCACCCCTTCCAATAAATACTTGTCAGCTACCATCCCTGCCTCCCTTTGTATGTTTGCATTTTTTTTTTCTTGGGATCTGTTGCCAGGCGTGTTGTACTACTGCGCCATCTTTTTGGGCTCTTTCCCACCAGCCCGGCATCTCTACTTCTGGGATATTCAATTTTTTTTAAAAAGTTCACCGTTTCTTCCGGAAATCTTAAAGTGGCAGAGCGACCATCTTTTCTTCCAACTAAACAAGCTGGGAAGCCCCAAAAATATTGGATATCATGTTGTTTTAATTGCTCCGTTAGTGGTTTTAATAATCTCTTCCTGGCTAGTGTCTCTGCTGCAAGGTCTGGGAAGATCTGCAGCGTAGATTCATCCATTTTAGCTGGGCCCTTAGATTTCAAATGTGCTCGAATCTGCTCCTTATCCTGGAAGTTATGAAAGTGCACAATTACGTCTCTTGGAAGATCCTCCGATACTCCTGCCGGTTTTCTTATCCTGTGAACTCGCTCTAGTTTTATTTTTTCGGTTTCCGTTTTACCTAACATCTGTCAGAATATTTTATCGATTTTTCCTTGGAGGTCTTCTACTTGTTCCTCCGGGAGACCTCTAATCTTCAGGTTTTTCCGTCTGTTTCGGTTTTCCTGGTCTTCCAGTCTATATTTCAAATACCTTTGCTCTTTTTGTAGCTCTTTTAACTGTTCCTTTACTCCTTTGACTTCTAAAGCCTGTAGATCTATTTTTTCTTCAGTTTCTTCCACTTTTCTCAGGATATGATTCAGATCTTCATGTATTGATTCCATTTCTCCTTTAATGGAGGATTCCATTTTATTCATAACCATTTCCATTCTAGCAAACATTTTGGCAATTTCTCCTTTAGTGGGAAGTTTATCTTCTACCGATACGTCGAGGTCTTCGTGTTCTTCATCTGCTGTTATAGCAGACCTAGCTCCTTCTAGTGCTTCAGATTGTCTTCTCAATCCAGTTCTCTGTGCATTTTCTGCCACTTTTTTCCTGGTTGTCGCCATTTTATCCGGGCTGTCTTTAGCTGTATTTTTTATCAAATATTTTTTGATCGTGCTTGGACTGGCACTTATTTTAGGAGGATTTGTTGATGCACCTCTTTGTGATCTTCCCCTCATCCTTATCTAGCGTCTTAGTATCCTGCGATATATATATATATATTTTTTTTTTTCTTCCCTATTTTTTTTACGTTGTTCAGGATTTGCCTGAAATGCAGGAGGCCTCTGAGCTATTATCTATCACAGGAAGTGCTCCTTATAGTGTATTTACTAGTCAGTTGATTTTAACTATTGAGGTTGGTAGGGGAGTCCTGTAAATTACTATAATCAATGCGGTTGTATGGGCGACTGAATAGAACACGCCGCAGCATTTGTTTTGAGCTTCTTTGATTATTTCTGCTACTTTTTTTTACTATTTTTATGCACCTCTAAGATTAGATGCATACACACTATGGCCCAGATTCACGTAGATCGGCGCATTATCGGTCCGGCGTAGCGCACCACTTTTCCGTTAGACTTGCGCAATCTAGCCGCGTAATCCCGCGATTCACGTAGCTTTTGCGCAAGAAATTGCGCAAGCGTAAGGTTTTTTCCTGAGGCGTAAGGAGGAGTAATACAAATTGGGAGGGACGTGGGCGTGTTACATTGAAATGAGCCGTGACCCCATGCAAATGAAGGGCCGGCCGACTCGCGCATGCGCGCGTGAAGGAAACCATGTCAGCTCCGTTGTGCGCATGCTCACAACTCGGGAGCGGCGCAATCAGTGAAATTGGAAATGGACTAGGGCAACGTTGTGAACTACGCAGACAGCATAAATAGACACACACAAACGCACTTCCATTGCAAAAGTACATCCCTTTGTGTCCCTTCCCATTGAATCAAGTGCTTTTGCTCTGTTGTTCGTTAGAGTGTGTTTTGTAGTTGTCAGATTAGTGTTCTGTGTGATCTAGTGCTTGTTGGTAGTTTTGTGAAAGTGAGTTTTGATAAGTGTTTGAGACTGTTTGTTTGATTGATAGATTTCTGAGCGTTTGTTTTCTTGCTTTATTTTTTCATCTGATTTTTTTGTGACTGTTTCTTGCTGAGTGCTAGTGTGATTTTTGGGTGTTCTTTTTCTCTTTGTGTGTGTTCTTGCCTGATTGGTTGTGCTTGTATTTGTGACTGATGTTTGGTGACTGCTAGTGAGTTTTTTTGGAAGTATGACTGAGAGAAAAAGAAAGCTTAATTTTACAGTGGGGGAAAAAAGAATTCTTGCCCGGGCCATTACCGACTATGGGAGTCTGCTCCACGGCCCGCAGAGTGCCACCACCACCCCGGCCAGGAGGAGGGAGATATTGGATATGATCACGGAGCAGGTCAATTCATCGGGGGAGGGGGAGACACGGACCCGGTCTGGGATTGAAAAGAAAATAAATGACCTCCGGCGTGAGGTGAAAAAAAAACTGGCCGCAATAAATGCCCATGCCAGGGGCACAGGAGGGGGCCCACCATGCTGGATTAGATTTACAGCGACGGAGCGTGTGGTGGCCCTGACCTTTCACCGGCATGAAGTGGAGGGCCTGCCAGGCTTTGACACAAGTCCGGTCCCCGCGGTGCCAGGTAAGGTTTTTATTTCTCTCAGGTGTGTAGCATGTGTGGGGGAGGGGGTGAAAGGGAATATGTGGCAAGTGTGTGGATCCTCCAACCTGTGAATGGTTTGTGTCATCCACAGCTGTGCAGGAGGGTGCAGGGCCATCTGGCCTGACCGCTCCAACGCCAGGACAGCAGCCTAATGAGGCCCCCCCAACAAGGCCAGAGTCCGCGGAGGAGGAACAAGAGGAGGAGGATGATCATGCGGAGGACGATCATGAGGAGGAGGAGAATCATGAGGAGGAGGAGTCCATGGCAGGCACTGGACGTTTGGTTTCTGCGGACTCTTCCCCTCTGGCTGCAAGAAGCCTGCCCTCCCTAAGGGTGAGCCCCCCCCCTCCTCCCCCAACATGGCTCCCCTCACAAGGGCCTCCCCTTCTCCCCGGCCACAACCATCAGCTGGAGCCAGGAGGTCATCCCAGAGCACCAGGGGGCGCCCAATCTCCTGCCCGCCTGTCTGAGAAGGAACCTGGCCACCCAGACCCGCCTTCTGAGACAGCTCTGCCAGACTATGGGGCGGGTGGATCAGAGCCTGTCCTCCATCAACGATAGGCTGGGTAACCTGGACTCCCACTCCCGGGCCTCCACAACCTGCCTAAATGACCTGCAAACTACAGCAGCAGGCGTTGGGCAGGATGTGAGGGCCCTTACCCAGGCTATCCAGGGCAACACGGCAACACTTGGTGCTGCCCTGGACAGAATAGCCGTGGCCTTGGAGGGCAGGCCGCCAGGTGGGCAGATCTCAGGGGCTGCTCCTCCTTCCCCGGCTTTTCCCCTCCCCCATGCGTCTCCCCTGAGGGTCCGGGGCCGTGGCCGGGGGCGCCCCAGGCGTGGCTCACGCACAGGGCATTAATTTTTTTTTCCCCCTTTTTTTGGTTTGAAACCATTTTTATTTTTGTTCTCTGCTTTTTTTTTTTCTCTGCATTTTTTTTTTTGTTTTGCTGACATTCTTGGCATATTTTGGGTTGTGAATGATGTTTGAATGTGGGGGTGACATTCCTGCTGGAAAAGGGGTGTCATCCTCAATTTGGGTGGAGAAGGGTTCCCCAGGACCAGGGAGAAGTGATTCCCAGGTCCGTGTGAATGGTGTATGAATGTACAGTGACATAATTGGAGCCTTGACGTGGCGTTACTGCTCACCAGTCTTGCATGGTGGACTGGTGCCAATTCAATTTGATGAGGATGTGGGGTGTGTGTGCTAGGGACCACAGTGGTGTGCATGCATGCATTCTCATTGTGCCATGATTAATGTGTGTGTTTAACGTGCAAAGATGCATAATGTGGGCTGGCATGAGATGGGGTCATGAGATGGGGTACCAGTGCATATGCAGAGTCACCTTGAAGGGAAAAGACAGGAGGATGTTAGTCATGCATGTGCCACTTGTGAGGTGTGCATCACGGGAGGGGATAGTCATGCCTGACTCCCATGTCACTCACCAACCAGCCAGCTGTCCCCATACATGTTCTGTTTGAAATCTGTGGGGATGGGGCTCTGATTGTATATGTAGCTGTCATGGGTGTCATGGGTGGTGCCATGTGTTGGGCTGGTGATGTCCTCCTGCAAGGTTGTGGTAATTCCAGGATGGCATGAGGGGTGAATCTGAAGATGCGAGACACCTCAGAATCACTCATGCCAAAGATGTCTATGCGTGTGTGATATATCAAGTGAAGAGTGAGGGGCTTGTATCAGATAAGAATATTGTATTAGATTAGATTAAATTGTAAATTTTATATAAGCAAAAAAAAATAAAAAAAAACATCTCCCGTGCCCTCCTTAGTGCCATCCTCCGTGCCCTCATCCTTCTTTGTTCATCTAAAGTCAGTAGTATAGCTATGCGCGACGATGCCCCTGGCATGTTGGCATACAGATTGTTGGGCAACACGTGTGACTGCTGAACTCCTCACTAACAGTGTTGCTTTATCTGACAAGTAGACTTTTTTTCAAAATTTAGACCAGCTTTTAGGTCCTCTAACTTTAGACAGGACATTTTGCTGTTGCGCACATCCCGTAGCCTGCGCAGCAACTGCGTTTTTTTGTGAATCCCCGTAACTCCCTCATTAGCATATTTGACTAGCAAATCAATGGTGTGTCTAGCGCAGTTTTGCGCGAAGGGAAGCGAAGGTCTAACTCAATTACGCCGGACCAAAAAACGTATATTTCTGGCGTATATTGTTTTGTGAATCGCGTGCAACTATACGCACGCGCACATTTAGACTTACGCATGCGCAACAGCAGTTGCGCACGCGTAATCGCTCTGTGAATCTGGGCCCATGTCTTTAATTTAATTTAGATGGTTTTAGTTTGCGGGTGTTCAACAGGTTACTGCATTTTGCTGCTATTTACCTATAGATGCAGGTTTACATTGGGTACGCTATATAACAATATGCAGAGCATTAGCAGTTCTACAATGTTTTATGTATCCTTTATGTGCAGTTTATATGCTATGTAAGCGCGCCCTGGTAACCTTGAAGGGGTTTTTCTTTCCTCGTTTCTAAACCAATTATAGTCAGAAATTGTCAGTTCTCACCGCATATAGAGCTTCTTCCTTTCCTGCAGATTCTGTACAATTTATGTGCGATTTGTGTGCATCCTGCTAGCAACAAAAATGGGATATTCTTTTTCAGCAGGGTTACCAGAATACCATAATACACAGCTCTCGTTATTTCTCAGTCTTAGTATTGCATAGCACTAAAGAAAAACTTAGCACTAAAAAGCACTGAAGGGCATTAAAAAAAAACAAACGTATACCAGAGAGGGGAAAAAGATTTACAAGTTCCTGCAGATGTTCTTAGAGCAGTTTGTAACCACAGAGCAGTTTGCAACGTTTCCAGCCTATACCAGTATATCCTGTCAATTCTCATTGAACAGTTCTCATTGATAGCAAACTTTTACTGCTCCCCGGCTACTCACCGAACCTGGGAGACAGTATATTATGAATGGCATAGACTCTATCTTCACTACTCACGGTACCCATAAGTATGGTTGGAAGATCCAGAAGTTGGTCCAGAGGTTGTGAGGGTCAACTGTGTGGGTATACACCCCCGGAGTTCGTTGTCTATTGTGGATGGTGTGGATGGTAGAGGCTGCTAGCCATAGCCCCTTTCAGTGGTGCAATATTCCCCCCTGTCCGGCGTCAGGGCTTGAGGTGGCGGACGGGGATCCAAAGCAACACATTAGCATCACATTAACATGCCAGCCTCGCTATTAGTAAGGCGTTGAGTATTGAATATTAGTATGGCTGTTGGTATTAGTATGGCGTTGAGGGGGGTGGGGAGGTGGGGGAGACGGTCCGCTGCTCCGTTTACACCTAGAGCCACAACCGAAGCCGCAGCTCCCACTTCCTGCCCCTCTAGCTAGCGCGGTGCGATCCTCCCGGCGTCCCGTCCCAGCCGTGGAGACCAGACAAAGCAGGGTAGGGTAGGGGTGAGGGTGAGACCGCTGCAGCCGAGCGCGAGCACCTAAGCACCAGCAACGCGCCAGCCTCCGGGTCCCGCCTGTACAACACTCTCGGGGAGGGGGGAGGAGAAGGAGCAGGCAGATCAGCAGGTGGGCAGGCGGACGGACTAGCAGCTATCAACAACGATCCAGCAACATTACAGGCAACATTACAGGCGGGCTGTGTGTGTTATGCCCGCCGACCTGACAGCTGCATATCTCGGCGTGTCTCTTGCTTCATATCCGCTCTCCAAAGCCCAGGAACGTGCGAGCAGCACGGGGCTCGCCAACTACTCACACACACCGCCCATCAGCAGCCCCTCCCTCCTTGATACATGGATCATCATAAGAATATGACTTGTGACAGCAAAAAGTTATACTGATTGTGTTGTCAATGGTATATTGATTGGTTTGCGCAAAAGTTATAGCGTCTACAAAATAGGGGATAGTTTTATGGCATTTTTATTAATATTTTTTTTTTTACTTGTAATGGCGGCAATCAGCGATTTTTTTTATCATGACTGCGACATTATGGCGGACACATCTGACACTTTTGACGCCATTTTGGGACCATTGTCATTGATACAGCGATCAGTGCTATAAAGATGTACCGATTACTGTAGAAAAAACACTGGCAGTGAAGGGGTTAAACAGTAAGGGGCACTGAAGGGGTTAAGTGTGTCCTAGGGAGTGCTTCTAACTGTAGGGGGTTGGGCTATGTATGACACGTTACTGATCACCGTTTCCGATTACAGGGTGCCACTAGGAAGAATGGGGAAATGCTTGTTTGCGTCAGCATTTCCCCGTTCTTCCTCTCCGTGGCACGAGAGCGGGTATCCCCGCGGACATTGAGTCTACGGAACCCGCGGTCAGACTCACGGGGCTTGCAGCGTGCGCGCCCATAATGTCGCATCTTAAAGGGGACGTACAGGTACGTCCATCTGCCCACGTATATAGTCGTGCACTGGGTCTTAAGTGGTTAAACTATTCACTTGAGATTTTGAGGAAATGGCAAATCAACATTTGAAATCCCAATTCCAAGAACATATGCAACCTTTGTAGACATCTCTAGGTCTGAAAATATAAGCACTGTTTCTTTTGTGGTTTTAAAATCTATTTCCCACAAAATGTTTTGATGTTATTAAAGCCCAGTGGTTCTTGTAAGATATGTGTTTTCCATTATCTCATATCACTGGAAAAAAGTTGGTCTCTGTTGAAAGAGGAACTGCAGTTTGAAGCTACTGTCATGTGTAGGTTCCTTACTGAAAAAGCTATTGTAGCGGATCACCACAAACCAAAAACGCAACTTAATTTATTTGTAATATTCAAAACAAACTCCCCCATCATCAATGCTTTATTTTGTTAAGAAATCACTTTGAAAAACATCCCCTAACATGTCTGGTCATGGCCATCTTGAATAAGGGAAAATAATCTATGTGGCATTTACTTCCTGGAATCCATTTGCCCTTAGCTCAAGCATATCTACAGGAGAGTGTGTTAACCTCCCTGGCGGTATTATTCTTTCTGATTTTAGGTGCTGAAAGCGGTACCATTATTTGCAAGGAAATTTGGCGTTTTATATTGTAGGCCTGTAATTCTTAGGAATAACTCACTTAAATCTGACCAAGCAAGAGTCTAATAGGCATCCCGGGTATGACATTTAAAAAAAAACAAAATGATAAATTATAATATATTAAATATAACACATAATAATGTAATAATAATAAAAATTATTCAATAATGTAATCAACTCAAAAATCACTGAAATTTGCTCAGTTGCAGAATTGTCGCTGTTATTACTTTTATTTTTTTATGATGAATTCCCCCACAAATCGCTATCGCTCAATTCTGCAAGTGATTATAATTTATTATCGCGGTTTTCTAGCTGCTCTAAAACCACTTTTGACATAAAGGGAGACTTTTGGTTGCTATGGACAATCTCCAGTTTGCAGGCAGAAAGAACAGTTTTTATTATATAAAAGGACATATAGGGCACTGGGCAGACCACTAGGGACAGGGGGGGGGGGTGTATTTTTTACATACAGTACTGTAATCTATAAGTTTACAGTATACTGTATGTAATGTGTTTGTTTACATTTTTGAATGTGGTGTGGTTCTCCGCCCCAGTGCGTCATAACGTCACAGGGAACGGAGATCGGCGGCACACAGGGACACTGTGTGAATCGAGCGAGAACCCGCTCGCTCACACAGCGGGGAGGCATCGCAGGATCCAGGGACAAGGTAAGTAACTTAGTCTGTGGCTGCTGCGAGGCGAGCCCGAGTCTGACTCGGGGATACCGCTTTTGGTACAGAAATCTTACCCCGAGCCAGATTCGGGAATATCGCCAGGGGTGTAAAGCTGAGAAAATTCCTCCACCTCGCCTCCCCTCCCAAAGACTCCTGGGATGTATGACACATTTTGCCCAGGCAAGAAAACAGGAAGTTACTAAAGACATTAGAAAAAGAGTTTAAAACAGGTAAATATGATATACTTTTCTATCTATTTACTAATGCTAGCAGCATAAGGATTACAAATAGTCCATGTTAATTGGGAGGGTGACATTCCATTTTAAGAAGGACCACTGTGTGTATAACAGAGCAATGGGAAAGCAGGACTGCTTCTACACAAAGAGCAAGTGTCCTTCTCTGCAGCATGTTAGCAGGAAACAGTTTTTTCTACGTAGACCTTAACCACTTAAGGACCAGAAGGATTTGCCCCTTTAATGACCATGCAATTTTTTGCGATTCGGTACTGCGTCACTTTAACTGACAATTACACATTAGTGCGACGCTGTACCAAAAAAAAAAAAAGACAGACAATTTTGAAAAAAAAATGTTTTACTTTTGCTATAAAAAAATATTCAAACAATAAATAATAAAAAAATAAATTTCCTCAGTTTAGGCCGATATGTGTTCTACATATTTTTGGTAAAAAAAATCACAATAAGCATATATTGATTGGTTTGTGCACAAGTTATAGCGTCTACAAATTAGGGGATATATTTATGTCATTTTTATTATAATTGTTTTTTTTTACTAGTAATGCCAGTGATCTTTGATTTTTAGCGGGACTGCGACATTGCAGCGGACAGATCAGACATTTTTTTGGCACCATTGACATTTATACAGCGATCAGAGCTAAAAAAATAAACACAGATTACTGTATAAATGTCATTGGCAGGGAGAGGATTAACACTGGGGGCGATCAAGGGGTAAATGTGTGTTCTAGGGAGTGTTTATAACTGTGAGGGGATGGTAATGCCTGGAGGGGGAGACATATTGTTGTTCATAACAAGTACGAACAGAAGATCTGTCTCCTCTCTCTCCTGACAGAATGGAGATCTGTCTGTTTACATTGTCTCTCTCAGGAGCGATCGCGGGTGCCCGGCAGACATCCGATCCATCGGCTTGTGCCGCGGTCTTAAAGCTGTCAACGTACAGCTATGGCGATTTGCCCAGGGGAGCCAACCTGCCACAGTATAACTGCAGCAGCTGGTCTTTATGTGGTTAAAATGTTACTAAACCCAGTAATATAAAAATAGTTAATCTGCCCCCCACAGTAATAGGTAGGGAAGTGCGCTTAGGAAAAAATTATTAGGACTGCAGCCCCCCAGAAAAAGGATACCCCACTGGCGAGGTACCTAGGTAAGTGGTATGTGTGAAAGGGGTGGTTGCGCTGTCCCAAACCCTGATTATCAGGGGTGCCTGTGTCAGTGTGAAATCAGTACTGGGAATTCCCATACGTACAAGTGTATTACAAATACAGTGACACCATTTACATCAAATAATAAACATATAGTGATAACGTGCAAAAGTGCATAAACATGTGGTTATGATTAAAGTGCATAAAATTCAAAAATTCAAACATATATAACGATGATAGATGTGCAGTAATCCTAGATACGAATTTCCATCATATGTGTAGGAAGGTGGTAACGCTGTGGTCCAGTGCTCCCCACCAGAGCCAATCACCCCTGCAGGGGTATTAGGCGTGTAGTCACAGAGGGATCCAGATATCCTCCAGTGGTACTGTCAACCCAGGGTAGATGTGTCCGTTAAATAGTATTATCAGATCCTCACTCCACCGGAAAGAAGGAAAAAACAGGCTCCCATAGTGTGGTAAAAAAAGGGGGGTTTATTTTGCACAATACAGGTGCATTACATGAATAAAGGATAGATACTAAATATACTATCCGATAGTAAAAGTCAGCAATGTGGTATGAAAGAAAACAAGAACCAAATAAAAATGGTAAAGGTTAAAAAACAAAAAATGGTGTTTGTCAGCAGCACCTTCCACGCTGCATCAGTCTCCGCCGTCAGAAGCGAGGCGCTGGCGTGCGTTCCAAGCAACTCAGACGGCAAACCGGAAGCGCGTGCGTGCGTGTCTGACGTGCTGACATGCGTCACTACGCTCGACTTTTTCAAGAGCGGCTGCACGTCTTGATTACTTGCATCTAAATATAGGTGGGGGGTATGATCCCTGTCCCGCCCTCCTCCACTATAGCGGCCAATGGTAAGAACCCGCCGTGCATACTAATGCGCCCTATTGAAAGTGATCCTGTGGGCGGTAAGGTGCTCAGTAATGAGCTCATCATGGATGGGAAGATGCAAGTAATCCGATGTACATAAAAAACTGAACAGAAAAAGACAAAGGAAAGAATGATGATATTATAGGATGACAATACCATAAAATGACATAAAAATAAATTAAAATTAACAGGTAACTGGGAACTCGATGTGCAATTGCCCAGTAACTGAGCAGGGATGTGGAGCTATGTGTGTAAACACAAAGCTCCACGTCCTGTCAGGGAGAGAGGAGACCGATCTGTGTCCCTTGTACATAGGGACACAGATCGGTCACCTCCCCCAGTCACCCCCCTCCCCCTACAGTTAGAACACTGACTAGTCTACACATTTAACCCCTTCCCTGCCCCCTAGTGGTTAACTCCTTCCCTGCCAGTCACATTTATACAGTAATCAGTGCATATTTATAGCACTAATCACTGTATAAATGTGAATGGTCCCAAAAATGTGTCAAAAGTGTCAGATGTGTCCACCATAATGTCGCAGTCCCAATAAAAAATCGCAGATCGCCGCCATTACTAGTAAAAAAAATAATAAAAAAAATCATAATTATGTCCCCTATTTTGTAAGCGCTATAACTTTTGCGCAGACCAATCACTATACGCTTATTGCATACTACGATTTTTTTTTAACCACAAATATGTAGTAGAATACGTATCGGCCTAAACTGAGAAAAAAGTTTTTTTTTTTTTTAAATTGGATATTTATTATAGCAAAAGTAAAAAATATTGTGTTTTTTTTTCCAAAATTTACACTCTTTTTTTGTCCCCAGATTTCATTTTAAAAATCTGGTCACCTTATACCACGGCCATTGATAAACTGTACAGTTTCTCTTGTGCTGAGGGTTCAGGTAGGAGGAAATTTCCACTGCACCCTGTATACACTGTATGATGGCGTGTACACACCATCGGATCAAATTCCCCGGCGCCGGACGGCGCGGTGACGTGGCGGTGACGTTGACGCCGCCACGTCACCGCCACGTCACCGCACCAGGAAGTTAAACACTTCCGCGCATGCGCCGAATCCATTCGGCGGCGGCGCGGCGGCGGTGGGGGACGACATGTCTGCTGGTAAGTGTACTAACCAGCAGACATGTCGGGCGGACAGATTCCACCGGATAGATTTCAAAGCATGCTTTGAAATCTGTCGGGTGGAGAAATCTGTCCGCTAGCCCATACACACGAGCGGAGATGTCTGCTGAAACGGTCCATCGGACCGTTTTCAGCGGACATATCCCCTCGTGTGTACGAGGCCTTAAGAAGCATGCTATGCTGCATATATACACACATTTTACTGTTGTGGGTTTAGTGCATTTTATCGCAGCACACTGCAACACAGTTCTAGGCTGCGTTGCAGTGTGAATGGGACACACAGAAAACAACTCTATTCTGTGTAGCTCTTGCAGTGACAGGCATTTTACAATGTGTGAATTCACTCTCAAATATACTCTATTCTTAAAGCCATGCCATACCATCAAATGCAGCCACTGTGCCATGCCATCAAACGCAGCCACTGTGCCATCATATATCGCCACTGTGCCCATCAATTGTCACCACTGTGCCATGCCATTAAACGCAGCCACTGTGCCATCAATTGTCACCACCGTGCCCATTGTCACCACTGTGTCATCAATTGTCGCCACTGTGCCCATCAATTGTTACCACTGTGCCATGCCAAACGCAGCCACTGTGCCCATTAATTGTCGCCACTGTGCCCATTAATTGTCGCCACTGTGCCCATTAATTGTCGCCACTGTGCCCATTAATTGTCACCACTGTGCCATGCCATCAAACGCAGCCACTGTGCCATCAATTGTCGCCACTGTGCCATCAATTGTCACCACTGTGCCTATCAATTGTAGCCACTGTGCACAACAATTGTCGCCATTGTGCCCATCAATTTTCACCACTGTGCCCTGTAAAATGCTGCCGCTGGCTCTGATTGGCACTTCCAAAGCCAACCAGCTGCCATTATTCAGATGGCCGGCACTCACCAGGGGGCCGGACATCTGAATAGTGGGTGTCAGCGACAATACATAGATTCATGCAATGCATGAATCTATGTATTGTTGAAGTGGCGGTGCAGGAGAGAGAGGGGGCGGCGCTCCGGCGCCCTCTATGGACGCACCGCCACTGCTCCTCAGTGAAAAACACATGAGAACCCGCTTGGAGTTTACAAAAAAGCAAAGGTCTGTAAAGAACAAGATTCTCTGGTCTGACAACGGAAGCCCCATAGTAAATCTATGGGTAATGTCACCTCCTATTCATTTCTCAGTCGTGGCTGTCTCTTTTCCAGAGATTCTGCCGCTGGAGACCTGACTGGAGTGGCTTCAAAAAAGGTATGTATAGCGATTTCTTCTTTACAGGGCTAGATAGGTTAGATTGTGGATGCATGTAGATTTTGAGATTTTTGTGTTAGGCACCGTACACATGGGCAGAATGTGGGGAGACATTTGCGGTACAAAAAATACCGGCCAACATACTGCCTGTGTGTGACAGAAGCCTACCGTTCAGCTGATTTCTGACGGACGTGCATGCTGGGAAGCAGCATTCAACTGACTCCTGATCAACGCTTTCAGCCAACGGCAGAAACATTACACATGTAAAAATAACATTAAAACATTATTCCTTTTACTTGTCTTTATATTACGTACACGCAGTATATTCTCAGTTTCCCTATTACAGAGTGTTCTTTCACTTCTCTATATTGATATATATATATTTTAGATAATGTGGAATCTAGATGATCCAAGGATCATTTCCTCTATTTGTTTTTGCAAAAAAACACAGGATGTGTTTATGTCAATGTGAATTTAGGGATATATACGTTACATGCTTTCCTGGAAGGCAAGCCTGCTTCTTGTGCAGATGAAGGTAACTTGGGTACCTTGCGCTCCAGGAGGCAATGCCCTTAGTTTGTAATAATGTACATTTGATTAGTCAGTTTTTAGATAAAAACAAAGTTGAACCACGGTAAGGGGGTGATTTAAAAAGAGGCAACCTGCCTCAGAGTGTGTCTAACAACTCTGAAAAACATATAAAAGAAACAAGGGGGGAGGCGCCTCTCTAAGTGTGGTATTAAAACAGTAACATTTATTGCACAAGATTAAAAACACTAATACAAGATATAAGTGGGAGTCATGCTTATCATAAGTATGTAGTCCTGGCAGTTCTACTGCGTCCCACAGGCTCCCTGCACGATCTAGGTACTTACTTATGATGAGCATCACTGGAGATCACAGGCCTCCTTTACAGCTAATATAAAGGATTGTATACATAAACTAATCTGGCAAACTTGGCTTTACTGGAATGGGCCATGAGCCCACTGGATGATTTGGAGAAGTAAATTAACCTCATTTTTTTTTCTCTCCTCTCTTCTATGGCTTATCAGTCTTTTCCTCTCATTTCAACCCTCAGGCCTCAACCCTTCAACCCTCACGACCGAGAAACTCGTAAATGAAACATCGTTTTCCTCGACGAGTTCCTTGTCAGGCTTGTTGAGAATCTTGTCAAGCTTTCTTTGCATACACACTGTCAAGACAAATCTCCTCGTTCTCAAACGTGGTGACGTACAACACCTACGACGGCACTATAAAGGGGAAGTTCGATTCCACTGGTGCCACCCTTGGGGCTGATTTTGCTAATCTCATGTTACTGCGTGTTGAGTAAAAGTTTGGTGAGAGACGATTCACGCTTTTCAGTCTGTTACAGCATGACAAATGTGGTATCTCCATTACGAACGCTACTTTTACCGAAGGTGAGCTCCAGTCTCATACTTTATTCTGAGCATGCGCGCGTTTCTAAGCATACACATGAACGTGTTTCTCGTCGAAAAACCAGCTGACGAGAAAGACGACAAGGAAATTGAGACTCCCGACGAGAAAAGAGAGAACTTGTTCTCTTTTTTTCTCGCCGAGATTCACGACAGTTTTCTCAACGAAAACATACACACGACCGTTTTCCTCAGTAAAAATGCTCTGCCACCAAGTTTCTTGATGCATTTTGTCGAGGAAAACGGTCGTGTGTACAAGGCCTAAGTGAATGATTTTTCCACATTGTGTGAATTTTTTGGTTAAATAAGGAATTAGAAAGAAAATACATATAATAGTAATGTAATAAAAATCGTAATAAATAAACAAACTGCAAGGGTAACTATCTTAATGTTTTGTATGCATTTATTATATAAAAAATGTTTTCTAATTTTTTTTTTTTTTTTTGCATTTCATAAGTTAGAAGAGTCCTACTGAGATGATGTTTGTTTTTTGTTTTTTTTTACTCATTATTGTTTTTAGTAGTGAGTACAAAACATCAAGTACAAGAATAAATGTATTAAAAATTGTGATTTTACCAAAACGTCTATATAAATTTTCAAATGCTCCCGATAGAGATACCCCAATGTTTCTTTAAAACCATAAAAACAATCATTTTGAAATATATCTGGCAAAATAAAAAACTAGAGTAATTAGTGGGCTCCTATCTAGGAATAAAAAGAAAGGAGGATTGGCGGTGCCTGATATTAAAAGATACTATACGGCAGTAATAATGGCAAGGTTAGTTGAATGGGCAAACACAAACACTAGTAAGAGATGGGTAAAAATGGAAAACACGTTGTACAGTTAGGCACAGTTAGGGAAAAATATTTGGATACCGCCTAAAAATAGAACACTTAACTCTGATACGCACGAGTGAAATAAAATCGTTTTTAACCACTTGCTTACTGGGCACATATACCCCCGGTTCTGCCCAGGCAAAATTTTAGCTTTCAGCACCGCGTCGATTTAAATTAAAATTGCGCAGTCGTGCGACGTGGCTCCCAAACAAAATTGATGTCCTTTTTTTCTCACAAATAGAGCTTTCTTTTGGTGGTATTTGATCACCTCTGCGGTTTTTATTTTTTGCGCTATAAACAAAAAAAGAGCGACAATTTTGAAAAAAAAACACAATATTTTTTACTTTTTGCTATAATAAATATCCAATTTTGAAAAAAAAAAATATTCTTTTCTTAGTTTAGGCCGATATGTATTCTACATATTTTTGGTAAAAAATAATAATAATAATACATTTGCAATAAGCATATAGTGATTGGTTTGCGCAAAAGTTATACTGGCTACAAAATAGGGGATAGAATTCTGACATTATTTTTTTTTTTTTTTTACTAGTAATATGGCGATCTGCGAATTTTGTCAGGACTGTGATATTATGGCGGACACATCGGACACTTTTGACACATTTTTGGGACCATTCACATTTATACAGCAATCAGTGCTATAAAAATGCATTGATTACTGTATAAATGTGACTGGCAGGGAAGGGGTTAACACTAGGGGGTGGGGAAGGGGTTAAATGTGTATTTCTGTGAGTGATTCTTACTGTGGGGGGAGGGGACTGACTGGGGGAGGTGACCGATGCTGTGTCCCTATGTGACTGGGGGAGATGCCTCTCACGCACAGAGCTCCACGTCCCTGTTCTAAAACTGCCGATCGCGGGGACCTGGCGGACATCGCAGCCACCAGGCAGCGCATCGGCATTGCGGTGACGCGCCGGGTGCGCGCACGCGCTGCCGACGGTGTGTGCGCGCCCCCCCCAGTGGCCGGAGGAGCCGAGGCCGTAAAAAGACGGCCTCCCGGATTTATAGAGCCACCTGGAGGCCGTCTTTTTACTATGGCCTCGGACTGAAGTAGTTAAAGCAGTGTTTCTCAATTCCAGTCCTCACGCCCCACCTAACAGGTCAGGTTTTCAGGATTTCCATTTGTGACGGACCTCAAGTACCCCTGCTGGGCACATCCGCCAGACCTGTGTCTCCTGTCCTCCAAACGCACCCGCAGCCTGCAGATTCGCCATAACCAGCCCTTAACCCCTCAATCACGAGACAATCCACACATGTTGAGGGTTACACATCCAGAGCTTAACTGTTTATTAAAATCCAAACTATACAGTTTTACACACAGTAAGGGACACTCCCCTTTGCCTTGTCTGAGGGGAGGGGGACAAGGAACAATAAATGGGAACAGAACATTTGGACATTGAAACAGTGTACAGAAACCTAATGAGATTATGGTAAGCAGCAGCCTAGCTTCTCAATACACACCCCCTGCGGAGAGACGTCTGCAGTCCACTCTCCATTGTCTGTGTCCAGCAACAAGAGGAGGGGGGGTGGGGGGTGTAGGGCTGTAACATTACATTACATCACAATAATGCCAGCTTCAGGTCTCCAGTATATTTCTGGCCCATAGTCTGTCGGTAGGAGGCACGCCCACAATCCTTTCCAAGACATACAGTGACAGTGGGTTCTGTCACATTTCTCCCCTTTTAAAAACAGACTAACCAGGTTCCTGACCCCCAACTGGTCTGGACCTGCGTTAGTCACAAACTTCCACCCCAGGCAAACAGGAAAAGTAAAAGTACGACTCTTGCGCTGGGGAGCAAAACCGCACAGACGGTCTCCCGGGAATAAAAACAGCCGCTGCAGAGTGGGAACAGTTGTTTGCACTCCTCTGATCCTGGGGGGGGTTGCAGATATTGGGGGAAGCTGAATAATCCTCTGCCCTGCTTCCAGCGCTTCAGCTGGTAGGGAACATAGGCTGGTAGGGCTATGCATTTGGGGAGGCAAAGGTACTTGCTTTTCTCGTGGTGTAGTTACCAGCCGCTGAGAAGGTATCTTGCAGGGACTATCTCCTGGGTTCTTCATCTCTTGTTCTGATGCTGGGCAGAGACCATCATCGCTCTGTCCTGTAGCCAGCGCTTCTGCCGGGGAGACATATGAAAATGTTGGGTACAGCTGCTGGAGAGGGGGAAGGGTTTTCTCCCCTGCCGGTTCTGTGACCAGCCCTTGGGGTGACTTCTGACAGGGGCTGTCTCCCAAACCCTCCAAAAACATACTGAGGGCTGGGCAGGGACCATCAGAACTCTGCTCCATAGCCAACGCTTTTGCTGGGAGAGAACCACTGGGGTAGTGTCCAATTGCTGTGGAGGGAGAATTGCTTCTTCTACTCCCGGTGGGAATATCTGCAGTTGGGGAAACAGCGCACGCAGGTCATCTCTCAGACTCTCCGGATCCAACTCTTTTTCTGATGCTAGCAGATTATAGTGGCACTCTGCTCCATAGCCAACGCTTCTGCTGGGGGGATGAACATTGGGGTAGTGTCCAATTGCTGGGGAGGGAGAATTGCTTCCTCTACTCCAGGTGGAGATAGCGGCTGTTGGGGAAACAGCTCAAGCAGATCATCTCTCAGACTCTCCGGAGCCAACTCTTTTTCTGATGCTAGGCAGATTATAGTGGCACTCTGCTCCATAGCCAACGCTTCTGCTGGGGGATGAACATTGGGGTAGTGTCCAATTGCTGGGGAGGGAGAATTGCTTCCTCTACTCCAGGTGGGGATATCTGCAGTTGGGGAAACAGCTCACGCAGGTCATCTCTCAGACTCTCCGGAGCCAACTCTTTTTCTGATGCTGTACAGATGCCAGGGGCACGCTGCCCTGTAGCCAGCGCTTCTGCTGGGGCCCCAGATGAGATACTCTGGACTTGCTGCTGATCACCATTTTCCAGCCTTCCAGCGCCTGTCTCAACTCCACTTTCTGAGACCTTGATGCTATTAGCTTGTCTCATTGCCTGGGGGACCTCCGGTGCGTTCCGGCATTCTAGCGCTCGCAGTGCCCTCTGTATCATTGCAGCTTCTTCCATTGCGGTTAGGACAGGAAAATGTAAGGTCATCCCTGGCCCCATTTGCTCCTCATCTTTGTGACTGTCTGCTATTTCTCCTGGACAGTCCCAGGTAACAGGAGCCATGCCAGGCTGCTCATCACCATCAAACAGCCGCTTGTATGCAATTTCGAGCTCAAATTCCTGCTCAACCAGGAACTCCAATTCCCCCAGGTCACATGCCTCTACAGGGAGGTCCAGCACCTCATCTCGGAAGTCCAAGATGTTTTCCCACCGCCACTCCTCATCGCTCCCAAAGTCTGGGTCTCCGTACATTTTTTGATGGAGCAGCCCCACGCCGCCATAGCCAACGCCTTCTGTTGGGCTGCCATCTGCTGTACTTGGCCAAAGTTGAGCCGCGAACCACCGGAGGGCTCTGTAGCTGGCGTCTAGCTTCATCTCCTCCTGGACCAATCTTCTGAGCTCCGTCTTCCAATCATCTCGTGGTCGTTCCCTCAGGAACACCTCTCGCGCACAGTACTGCGTCCAGTACATCTCTGAGGAGGAGGGAAGGATCTTCCCCTGCTGGCGCCGCTCGTAGCTTAGCGCCTCATGCCAGAGTTGCCGGCGGATCACATCCTCCCAGCCGAGCATGGTGCGCTCCGTCACTGGTCCCCGATGTTTCTTCCGCATGCCTTGCAGCCTCCTCCCGAACTCCGCTCTCATGCTGGCTGGTCCCCGTATCGCTCCTCGGCAGCTGCCCAGATCTTGAATCCTGGTGGTGGTTTGGATGTCCTGGACTGCAGGAGACATCCCACCGCTGCCACCACTGTGACGGACCTCAAGTACCCCTGCTGGGCACATCCGCCAGACCTGTGTCTCCTGTCCTCCAAACGCACCCGCAGCCTGCAGATTCGCCATAACCAGCCCTTAACCCCTCAATCACGAGACAATCCACACATGTTGAGGGTTACACATCCAGAGCTTAACTGTTTATTAAAATCCAAACTATACAGTTTTACACACAGTAAGGGACACTCCCCTTTGCCTTGTCTGAGGGGAGGGGGACAAGGAACAATAAATGGGAACAGAACATTTGGACATTGAAACAGTGTACAGAAACCTAATGAGATTATGGTAAGCAGGCAGCCTAGCTTCTCAATACACACCCCCTGCGGAGAGACGTCTGCAGTCCACTCTCCATTGTCTGTGTCCAGCAACAAGAGGAGGGGGGGTGGGGGGTGTAGGGCTGTAACATTACATTACATCACAATAATGCCAGCTTCAGGTCTCCAGTATATTTCTGGCCCATAGTCTGTCGGTAGGAGGCACGCCCACAATCCTTTCCAAGACATACAGTGACAGTGGGTTCTGTCACACCATTATTTTGCACAGGTGATTTGATCAGTTTCACTGCCTTAGTAATTCCCACAGCCTTTTCATCTGAGGGAAATCCTGAAAACATGACCTGTTGGGGGGGGGGGGGGGCGTGAGGACTGGAATTGAGAAACATTGAGTTAAAGTAAGGGATAGAATATACAGAGAGGATAACTGGAAATATAATTCCCCATTAATCCCACTGACAGGAACAATGTTTTTTATATCAGGTAATGGGACACGGATGGGTAGAGATATGGGAAATGCACAACTACAAGATATAATGTCACAAGGACAAATTAGGACAAGATTAGATTTAATAACAATGCACTGGTGGCGGCAGTTAAGTGAGTGGGAGTACCTGCAACTTAAGCACTTAGTAAGCACAATCCCTCAACCAATTAGAGAGGATAAGACCCTGGATCCAATGGAAAAACGCACGGAATCTCAAATTCCCTATATAAGGAAATGGGAACAAGACTTAGTGATAAAGTTAGAGGAAAAGCAAATGATAGAAGCAGTTTATAATTATGCAAATGATATTACTACTATCAGAGCTAATTATAAGTGCTTGGTGAGATGGACCTGACCCCCGAAAGAATCAATACATTTCAGCCAAGTAGATCCCCCCAGTGCTGGAGGGGACTGTAAACAAATAGGAACAACTATACATATCTGGTGGGAGTGTCCGAAAATAAAAGAGTACTGGCATAGTATCCTAGAGCACATTGAGGTAATAACCGGGGAAAAGATCCCTCAAAATGCCTGGAATGTATTATTTCAAGGAAACATTAAAACTAAGAAACAATATCAAAAAAACTTTGATCCCTCCCCTGCTCAATGCTGCAAAGGCCTTGATCCCCAAAAAATAGCTCCAAGTAGAGAAGCCATCCATAAAAGAATGAATACAGAGGGTAGATTATATATCCGAGATGGAGTACCTTTGCAGCAGAGAGCAGGGAATGGAGGAAAGACACCGACTAATATGGAAGAAGTGGCGGGAGTTCAAGTAAACAGAGAATTATGCAGTGACTATGATAGAAGCGGAAGGGATTGAAACAAGTTAAAGGAACAATAAAGGTTTGTTTTTTATTAGATCAATTGATTGCTGTAAGCTAGAGAATTTAAATATCACTTACCTCGTTTTTTTCCTTTTGACCTCCAAAATCCAGTAATCCAGGTTTGAAAATGCCATTTCCTGTCTCTCCTCTTCTTGCTTTCCACCAGCATCTGCATGGTGAAAAGCAGAATGTGCTCACCCCCTCCCTATGACTACAGCCCTGCGTGAAGATACTCTCTTAATCCTCATAGGCATGGAGGCTAAGCCTAATGGGAACTGTAGTTCCCATTAGGCCGTGATGTAGCAAGAATAAATGCGCACCGCAAACCAGGAAGTCAGTCAGAATAACGATTCAGGAGTGACTGAGGTGAATAAAACAGCTCGATTTCAACAGGTATCAAACTAGTTATAATGCAAAACATTATACTTTTTACTTTATCAGCTACTGTCAGACTTTAATGTAAGAGGAAAATATTTTTGTCTTTACAACCCCATTTAAAAGGCGAAAAAATATTGGACTTTGGGGGGGGGGGGGGGGGGGGGTAAATGGTAAATAGGAAGTTTGGATAAAATGTATTTTTTATGTATTTTGTACCGTATGGGAAAATATTCTTAAAAACAAAATAAAGATTAATTTAAAAAAAAAGTACAATCAAACAGCACCATAAACGCATCATCACAGCTCCTGTGGCGCACAATAATATTGGCAATAGAGAAAGTAACATCACAGCCTGTAGTAAATGTGAAACACTCCAATAGCAGTTCCCATACTGTATCTATACAAAACATTTACAGCTATTATGACTCCGCTAATTTCCAGAGCATATCTACTCCAAGGTAGAGCTACATGATTAATCGGTAAAGAATCAGTTCACCATTCTCCCCCCCAACATCGCTTAGACGGAGAAAAAGAGATACAATGGGGTTGGTTTACTAAAGGAAAAAAGAAAGTGCACTATCCAAAGTGCAGTTGCACTCTGTAAGAGAAGTTGCTCCAGAGCTTAGTAAATGAGCAGAAGCTCTCCTGAATTCCATCATCCAATCATCTGCAAGCAAAAATTCATTTTTTTTCCCTTGCACGTGATTGGGTATTCTTTGCAAAGTTAGGGTTTACCTCATTACTTAAGCTCTGGAGCAACTGCACTGTCTATTTGCCTTTAGGAAATCAACCCCATTGTAACATTAAAGTGAATGTAAACCCTCCATACACCCAGTGAAGTGAACAGCCTCAGATGATACACAGGGATGAACCAATTCTCCCTACATAGGCTTTACATGTATATCTGCTGTCTTCACATTTAATACACTGTTTAGAAAGTTCAGATCGTGTTAGGAGATTTTCTCTTCTTGTTTTAACACAGAGTGTGATGTCTGGGCATACAGCTAAAATTGATGATTGGCGGAAAGGCACACATCCCCTCTCATCATAGGCAGAGACTCTCAGAGGGGTTTTGTAATAGGACCAGCTCCCTGCTAATCAATTTTTAGCAATCTCGTCTGACAGAAAAGTCAGGCTGCTTTTATGTGATGTGTCCAAGAATTTGTCAGGAGTTATCTGGCTGATAACAGAGGAACGGTTCAGGAGATAGCTATGGGACTTAGCTCTTTGAAAAGAAATAACAAAACACTGCAGATATATGTGCCCAGCTCAAATTTTATGAATCAGGTTTACATCCACTTTAAGGCCTCATGCACACTGGACTTTTTTTTACAGCTGCTGTTTTTGGCTTCAGACATTTTTTTCTGCAGTCAATAAACTTTCCAGCATGTCTTCCTATGAGTCCATGCACACATAGGCTGTTATGAGCAGTTTTTTTGGAGGGACGTTTTCTAGCTGGATAAACCCCCCAAGAACTAGTGGGTTTTGAGAGGAGTTTTTTCAACTGTAAAAACGCTCTAACTAGCTGTAAAAGTTAGAAACAGCAAAAAATTGCAGATAAACGGCGATATTCGGCGTCTATCAGCATGTTTTTGCCATAAGCCTTTATGCCGTTTCTTCTGAGAAATCCTCACTTCCTGTTTTTCTGTCTGTAACTACACACAGTAATGCGAGGCTCTCTCCCTGGTGTGAAGTGTCGTGCTCGCCCCCTCCCTTGAGGGGGGAGGGGACAATCTCTACGTTGCAGATAGAGAAAGAAGCTGTGTGTTTGTGGGCTACCTGACTCTCCTACTCGCCCCCTCCCCCTCAAGGGAGGGGGCGAGCAAGACACTCCACACCAGGGAGAAAGCAAAATGGAAGAATGAGGTAAGTGAGGACTGTACTAAGGTAAAGGAAGCTATTTAGGGATTTTTTTTTACCTTTACAACCCCTTTAACCCCCCTGGCGGTATTCCCGAGTCTGACTCGGGGTTAGATTTCTGTGCTACGATCCGTAACCCCGAGTCAGACTCAGGCTCGCCTCGCAGCATCCACAGGCAAGGTTTACTTACCTTGTTCCTGGATCCAGCGATGCATCCACGCTGTGTGAGCGAGCGGGTGCTCGCTCGATTCACACAGTGTCCCCGTGTGACGCCAAGCTCCGTTCCCTGCGACGTTACGACGCACGGGAGCGGAGAACGGCGCCATATTCAAAAAAGTAAACAAACACTTTACATACAGTATACTGTAATCTTATAGATTACAGTACTGTATGTAAAAAATACACACCCCCCTTGTCCCTAGTGGTCTGCCCAGTGCACTACGTGTTCCTTTATATAATAAAAAACTGTTCTTTCTCTCCTGCAAACTGTAGATTGTCCATAGCAACCAAAAGTGTCCCTTTTAAATATCAAAAATTGTTTTAGAGCAGCTAAAAAACAGCGATAATAAATTATAATCACTTGCAGAATTGAGCGATAGCGATTTGTGGGGAAATTCGTCATATAAAAAAAATAATAATGACAGCGACAATTCTGCAACTAAGCAAATTTCAGTGATTTTTATTTGATTACATTATTGAATAATTTTTATTATAAATTATATTATTATTTGTTATAATTATTTATAATTATTCATTATATTATAATTTATATTTTGTTTTTAAAAAAATGTCATACCCGGGATGCCTACTAGACTCTTGTTTGGTCAGATTTAAGTGAGTTATTCCTAAGAATTACAGGCCTACAGTATAAAACGCCAAATTCCTTGCAAATAATGGTACCTCTTTCAGCACCTAAAATCAGCACACAAAATAATTCCATTAGAGAGATCATCTTCAAGTAATTATTTACAATCCCAACTGCACCACTATTTGGTAGACCCAAGGTGTGACATTGGGGTTGATTTACTAAAACTGGAGCGTGCAAAATCTGGTGCAACTCTGCATATAAACCAATCAGCTTCCAGGTTTTTTGTCAAAGCCTAATTGAACAAGCTGAAGTTAGAAGCTGATTGGCTACCATGCAGAGCTGAGCCAGTGTTGGCACGCTTCAATTTTGGTAAATCAATCCTATAGAGACTTTGGTAAGAACATAAATTCAGCATCCACAGATGGGGTCTAAAAAAAGTATGCAATGCACTGAAGATATGTGGTCAGCTTCAAAATCAGGTCGCTGCAGTACCATTTTGGACTTAGTACCCGTAATGAGCTGTTATCAGGGCCAAAGTTGTACAGGACATTATGGACAAATAGGTTTATTTTTCTAGTCCTATTCTGGACAAAATTCTTATTTACTTTCCTTTTAAGTAATTGTAGCATAATTATTGCAATAAATCCCATGATTTGAAGCAAACACCAATTTCCTCCATAGCCTTATGCCCGTACATGTGATGAAAAAAAATGACGTTTTTAAAAACGTCAATTTAATTGACCGTGTGTAGGGGAAAACGTCGTTTATGTCTTGTAAAAAAACAAAAAAAAAAAATTGAAGCATGCTTTAATTTTATGTGTCATTTTTCAAAACTTTGTTTTCGTTTCACAAAAAGTCACCGTGTGTAGCAAAACGTCGTTTAAAACGACGTTTTTCAACCCGCGCATGCCCAGAAGCTAGTTATGAAGCGAGCTTTAATGGAAAAGAGTGGTGAACGTAACCTTGCTTTTTGTAAAAAAACGATGGTGTGTATGCAACATCGTCTTTGAAAAGTGAAGTTTCAAAAACGTCGTTTTTTACTTCACAGAAAACGTCGTTTTTTTTCATCACATAAAGTGATCGTGTGTACGCGGCATTAGTTGAGTCCTAATAAAATCAGTTGGTGAAAATGTGGTGCAGTTTCATTTAACAGTAATGTTTTTCAGCTTCATTAAAGCGGAGCTCCGGTCAAAAAAAACTTTTTTTTTATTTTTTTTAGCAAGATTGTAATTGTCACATAACATAGTCCCCATAAGATGGCAATAGCTCCCCAGCCGTTAAAGTAATATTGGTCCACACTTGCCTTATTTTCTTCTTCTCCTCATCTGGCCGAATCCATTAGGTGTGTTGGCATTTGAAGCCCAGTTTGTTTTCCTTCCTGGATTGCCTGCGGTGCATGCTGGGTAACATGCGCAGTAGGACGGCGCTCGCAGTGCAGTTTGTTTATTCTTTTGTCATGGCAACGAGTGGCGGCGGAAGAACGTCCCGCCCCGTTGCAACAGTGATAACACAATCTACGCTCCAATAAAACTCTGAATGACTCCCCTTTCCAATACATCTATATATATATATGAGAAGTAAGGGCTTTGTGCCCTTTTTGAACATGGCGCAGTAAACATCGGCACAGACAAACGCACAGT
This sequence comes from Rana kukunoris, assembly GCA_029574335.1. Taxonomy (NCBI): domain Eukaryota; kingdom Metazoa; phylum Chordata; class Amphibia; order Anura; family Ranidae; genus Rana; species Rana kukunoris. The sequence continues at coordinate 63,175 of JAJQKJ010000115.1, forward strand.
CTCCTGGGAAATGATGACACTCATTGCCTAGGAGTCTGTGCGGCTTAGGTAGGATAGGAGAACCACCGCGGTCCAGGAAGAAGGCAGATTAGGAATTCTGCCTAGCAACAGGGTGTTCCAGGCAAGTAAAAAAAAATCACCCAGAACTTTAACACTATTAAACGGAAGCTACTAAAGCAAATTATGATTTTAGGGTGGAGCTCCGCTTCAAGCTGCCTTTACCTACCTACCTAGACCATAAACCAGTTCACCTACTGTTTTGGAATGTACTGCTTTGAATGGAATCGATTCAAAGCATTGCTATCATTCTTGTATAATTTTCAGTTGTGTGTATGTAATAATAAATATAACAAAGAGCTTTGTGTTTTTTCAAAGACAATCGTCTCTTGTTCTGGAGCAGTTTCTCATTTTTTACAGAAGAACAATGGGCTGATGATGAAAATGCAAAAAATTATCACAACAATCAATTTCCAGGAAGCAAATTTTTACTTTAATTTTTGTTGCATATATCTGTAGAAAAGTTTTTAAGGTTGCAAAATATCAAGTAATATAATTAATTAAAGGAAACTTCTGGATATGGAGAATTAAGTTTTTGGTCTCTTTTGAAATGTTAGTTTCCACGCTGTTGTGAAATGCTGGCTGTTATGCCGTCCCTCTCATTTCAGTACTTTCTGAGTGAATAAAAGTCATGAAATCGCAGGGTCAGCATGTTCCACTATTACCATCATGCAAAACTGGAAGAGTTCTGTGCAGTGTCGGGAAAGGTTATCTAGTGCCTGTGCAGGGTAAAGATGCCAAACTGTGCCCCTCTCCCTCCCCCCCCCTCCCACTGATGTGTGGGCATCTTGTGTCTGCAAAAAATCCCCCCTAAGAAAGTCAGCATCAACCTTTACATTCACCCCTATAAGCATAAATTCTCTTTGCAAACCAAGATTCTTTGCAAGCAAGAATTTAAAAATTCCCCTCTCCTCCCTGTACAAAGCTGGCCTTTGTTGCCCAGCTTCTCCATTTCATAGCTCTCAACTTCCTCTGATTTTGAGGGACTGTCCCTGATTCGGAACAATGTCCCTCTGTCTTTTCTCCTCATTTGTCCCTCTGATCTATATAGTTGTATATAAAATGCATCTTTATCTTTCAAAGGGTTAAACATTTTAATTAACTTCTAGATTGCTGCATTTGTCAATTTCAAAAATCTGGTAAAAAGGAATAGTAGTGGTAATTATTTTTTTTTTTTTGGATAATTCTCCTTTAAGTGGTCGTGGTAGGGGGTGTGACCTATGCCTATATACTTTTGCTAATATGTGTCCCTAATTCCTGTCTCAAAAAGTTGGGAGGTATGCCATTTATAGAACTGATACTACAGCTTCTATAAATGGAGGACAGGCGGATGATTGAAAGGTCAGCCCCCTCCATTCATAGATCACGTTTCATTGTAAGAAGATATAGTAAAGCTTCTATGAATGGAGGAGCTGGGTGGAAAGGGTGGGCATATTTGGGCATTCTTGATGGGAACCTGTGACAGCCATTTAGTTCTATTTCTTCCTCGCGTCGCCGCCTTCTTCATCTTTCTCGCTGCTGCCGGTTACCCGCTAATAAAAACAAACAAGAGGCTAGTCTTAGTTTTACGCCATTTTTTTCTTACATTCAGCTGATGACTCATCAGTTGTTATGGACATGGCGGCCGGCTTCTATGCCCCCTCCTTAGCAACCAGCTTTATACAGTGTGTTTTACAGTGTGTTTAAAGAGAGAGAGAAAAAAAAAACGTATAAAATGCAAAATGGATGAAAACTGCATGCAAAAACATAAAAAAAACACTGCTTTAAAACGCAAAATGCACTGAAATACATTCCTGAAAAACGCATAAAACACAGCCCCATAGATGTGAACCTAGACTTAAACACTTTGGAAAACATTTATCTGCCATTAGGAGGCACTGCAAACAACTGTACACAAATCTGTGTGTATGTAAAGTGTATGCCTGGTCCAAATTTACCTATGTTTTGCAAACACAGAAAAATACCTGTTGATCTGCCTGATCCTAAAATCCCAAGCATTGTTATCAGTCTTGCCTGTGCTCTTACTTGCTAGACTATACTTTAGAACAGCCCTCAAAATTTCCACTCGCCTACTAGCATTTGGCGAGTGGATTTAAGCTGGGGGCGAGTGATGACAGGGCTGCATGATCAATCTCCCTCCAATCTGTGCCTACATTTAGAGCCCCGAGAGGAAAGGTGCATGCTCGGGAAAAGTAGTCTGGTGAGCCGCGCACAGGCAGAGCAGTACACAGGTGCTCTCCTTACAATTCCCATTAAGCCATGGGACCTAACAGTATGACCTCTCTGAGCCTGCCCCCTCCCCCCGACCAATGTAGCTGGAGAGCAGGGAGCAGGAAGTAATGAGTGAGGTGGGGAATTGCCAAAATTACCACTCTGGTGCAGTGCTCACTGAAAGTTGCCCTGACATGAGACTGGCAGCCTTCGAGTTTGTGCAGTTTTCTTCTCCTTGTGCTCTATATAAGTGTCCAACAGTTCAGCCTGAGCACTGCAAACAGACTGGTCTCAACGTGTGCTGTGCTCTGGTGTCAATGGATGTGCAGTTGTGTGGATCTCAGTGCTGGATTGTACTCCCTCCCGCTGTGCTGCAGGTCCTCTCCTCACTGCCAGCTTGAATAAAAGGGGAAGTGGGGACATGCAAGCGTGGAGGCTTCTCACACAGGCTTCTGATGATGAGATGAATAGGAGAGAGAGGATGGATGGGAGTTGCATAGTAGACAGCAAGAGAATGGGGAAGAGACCCAGTTCTAGTGCCCTGTCCCTCTGGTCTGCCCCCAGTGCCCTGTCCCTCTGGTCTGCCCCAGTGCCCTGTCCCTCTGGTCTGCCCCCAGTGCCCTGTCCTCTGGTCTGCCCCCGGTGCCCTGTCTCTCTGGTCTGCCCCCAGTGCCCTGTCTCTCTGGTCTGCCCCCAGTGCCATGTCTCTCTGGTCTGCCCCAGTGCCCTGTCCCTCTGGTCTGCCCCCAGTGCCCTGTCCCTCTGGTCTGCCCCCAGTGCCCTGTCCCTCTGGTCTACCCCCAGTGCCCTGTACCATGTTGCTGTTAATATTTAATTGTGTAACTTGATTCTGCATAAAACATTTAACAGTGTCATTCCATGAGATAATCTACGAGGGTGTGTTTACGGGTGCAATTAGGCGCAGGGCAGTGTATGAATTAGGTGGGGCAACTGGTGGCGAGTAACTCTTGAGGCCTGGCTAGTAGCTCAGGGCTTGAAATTTTGAGCCCTGCTTTAGAACACTCTCCTAATCTCCATAATGTTCTGAAATCACTGTTATCTGACTGTTATTACTGTCAAAGCCAAAGTCGTATCCATGTTGCACCCATCCAAACTTGCTTCAAAGTTGCACTCCAAAGTCGGCACAACTTTGGAGTTGTACAAATGTGAAAGGAGTCTTAAAGAATATTCAACCACGTCAATACAGGGCACTGTACAGGGCACAATACAGGGCACTTTCCCGCTTCCTGCACAGGCCAATTTTCAGATTTCAGCACTGTCACACTTTGAATGACAATTACATGGTCATGCAACACTGTACCCAAACAACATTTTTATCATGTTGTTCCCACAAATAGAGCATTCTTTTGGTGGTTTTTGATCACCGCTGTTTTTTTTTGCTAAACAAATAAGAGACTGAAAATTTGGAAAAACAAAAAAGGTTTTCTTTGTTTCTGTTATAAAATTTTGTAAATAAGTACGTTTTCTCCTTCACTGATGGGAGCTGATGAGGCTACACTAAAGGCACTGATAAGGCGACACAGATATGCAGCACTGATGGGCATTGATAGGCGGCACTGATGGGCATTCCTAGATGGCACTGATGGGCAGTGGGCATTGATCGGCCGCACTGATGGGCATTTATAGGTGGCACTAATGGGTGGCACTGATGGGCACTGATAGATGGCTCGGATAGGCAGCACTAATGTGAAGGCACTGGCAGGCATTGCTGATGGGCACTGATTGGCACCGCTAATGGGTACTGATTGGCAAACCTGGTGGTCATGGGTGGGCATACCTGGTGTTCCTGGATGGCTTTCCTGGTGGTCCTTGGGGGATACGCAGACCCCCCTGCCAGGAGAGCAGCCAATCGGCTCTCTTTTACCCGCATCTGTCAGCGTGAGTGGAGGAAAAGCTAATACATGCCTCTTCCTGTTTGTGCTGTGATCAGCTGTGATTGGACACACCTGATCACATGATAAAGAGCCTACATCAGAGGAGGTTCTTTACTGAGATCGGTGATGCAGTGTGTTAGACTGATACACCACACCAATGATTGCTGCGCTGTGCTCCTGCGGGTGCGTGATCGTGGTATATCCTGCTGGACGTTGAATGACGTCCAGTCAGGATAACTTAACCACTTTGCGCACATCATTCTGTTATATGGCGGGCGGGAAATGGTTAAAGAGACCAACAAAAGGGAAAGGTGAGTGTATAGCAGAGCTACAGAGGTGTACCAAATATGTATTTTTTTTCATAAACCTCAACTTTGAGTTACATGTGTCACAATGTACCCTTTAGTAAGGGCCAGTTCACACCAGATGCGGTCCAGTGTGTTTTTTCCTGCATCACACCAGTGCAGTCAATTCCAGGGCGTTCCAGTTCCAGAAAAAAAAGTAGAACATTTTTCCTGCACTGGACTGTACTGGAGTGCAGTAAAAAGCATAAAAAATGCATTGGAATGCAGTGTCATGGATCAAAAATGCATCAGACCCCACAAAACAGGAAAAAAAAAGCACCTGGAATGCATCCGGAAATGCATCAAAAGCACACCGGAACGTGGCAAAAACACATTAAAAATATGCATGCAGAAACGCATCTGGAATGGATCTGGAGTGCGTTTTTGTGGTGTGAGCCCTAAGGAAGCACAAACATTTTGTGCAATGGTATGTACCTGATATCTACCAGTAGTGAACAAAATGCAACATATTTTATTGAAAGGGGAATTATATTTTCTTTACTCTATAAATAGATTATATTTTTGCATGCGTTTTGATCTACAGAGTCGGTGCACACTACAGCGGCACGACTCCGGGGGCGGCTCTGCAAGTCGTCCTGAGGACGACTCCAGAGGCGATTTGCAAGACGACTTCTGTATAGAAGTCAATGCAAGTCGCCCGAGCTGCCCCCAAAGTCGTACAGGGAGTACTTTTCTAGTCGGAGCGACTTGCGTCGCTCCGATTAGAACGCTCCCATTACATTGCATGGGAAGCGACACGTCAGGCGGCTGAGCAGCCTGAACCGTCGCCCCAGTGTGAACCGACTCTTACTTTACAAATAAACATTTGATACAGGAAATGATGTACCATATGTTCTGTTTGTTAATCTGTAATATTTACAGTCTATATTGGAAATAAATCTGGTAATCTGTTTATGAGAAAGGTCATGTTTTTCTCAGAGCACTTTTCTTACATACTTAATGTTCCTCCTTTTAAAGGCCATACCTTGGTGTATTGTGTTGCTAGTCAGCATTCTTTTAATACAAAGAAATCCATATGGTAAATAAAACTAAAATAAAAAGCAAAGAAAAAAACATTAAAGGTCTTCCGCATTTGGCTGCTTTCACCCCTGTTCATGAACACTGCATAGAACAGAGATAAAAAAAACCATGTACTGAAAATGGTTAAGCATGACAGAATACCTTTGACCACCTCCTCCTCCACAAAAAACTCCACGCTTTCTTGGCTCTC